>JARFOC010046060.1:0-21893 GCA_031763485.1 Osmoderma eremita | reverse complement strand
GCAACTTAGTTGCCGAAATGCGTATTCAGAGTTCTTTACTCAACAAGGTGGTAAGGGGTATTTTTTAACTTAAAAAGGTCTAGTGTTACTAATTCATAAGTCAGTATATATAAGTCAGTATATTTTCTCGGAAATGGACCAATGTGTGAAAGTGTGTTCTATGGCGCCAGGTGCACATCTGGTCCCTTTACTTTTCAATATATATGCAAAAGACCTCTTGGCTAACATCTCTTTTAGTTTTTAGCGTAGGTACACAGATGATCTAAAAATATATAATTTCATTAAATCTATTGACCATTCTATTCTTTTACAGACTACCTTACATATTATTTAAGATTGGTGCAAATGTAACAGAATTGTCCTGAACGTTCGTAAATGCTTAGCAAATTTCTTACAACAAGTGTCCAAATCCACTGTATTAAAATTATTTTATGGGATTTGAATCAATCGCTGGAGATACTTGAATACTTGAAGAGTTGATGTCATCCGCTGGCCCGACGATCGCTCCTTCCACCTCGGCCGCTTGGTCCTGTTGTGGAGCGGATGCCATCCTAAACTACATCCAACAAGTCCAGGCCTTTGAGATAGCTCAGAAAGTTTGCAATGACTTGTAAACACCGAAGTGATTATTTTGATGCTTTTACGATCAAGTTTTAGTAATTCTCCGGTTTTGACATGATTGGGTGAAATACACTCCCTCGCATGTACCAAACCAGGAGAACTGCTCCAAAATTGGAGTACTTTCTGTTTTAACCAGATGTAAATTTGTCGTTTGGCTATCGAAATTGATAGGCCAATTGCCGGTTCTGGACCCCAGAAACAACCCGCAGCACCCTCTTTTGCAAGGGCGTCGGCTGCCTCATTACCTTGAATGAGGGAGTGACCCAGGACCCATATTAGGGTTAGTTTATTGGACGCCCCTATTATGTTCAGAATGGTTTTACAGCTCCAGATCAGTTTAGAGTGGCATGTGTGCGCCTCCAATGCTTTCAGAGCAGCCTGACTATCGCTGTAAATTTTTATTGATTTGTGCTTGAGGTTTTTGTTCACAATCTCTTCTGCGCACATCTCAATGGCGTAGACTTCGGCCTGGTGTTTTCGAACCGTCCGTAAACCAGCAGATAACAAAATTTATGATTTGAGAATTTATTCGATTCTCAACTCTCTTTTACTGGACTTCCTCATCTGATCAAACTTTTTACAATGCACTTGCAATCATAATCTTATATTGCACTCTTGTAAGAAGCCGGCTGGGATATGGTTCAATAATATGAAGTTTTTTAGATATTTGACATATAAAATTAGTGGTACCGAATACACAACTGCCTATGGTTCTTTACTGGATGCTCATAATTTTTAAATTCTTTCAGAACGAAGGAATATGTACCGTGCTAATTTTTCATTGTTATAAAAATTGACTTTTGAGTTCGTTAATATTCGTTTTCATACCGAATTTAAAATATCAAAAGGTAAACCAACATTATGCTCAAATAACCAGTATGTCACATGTCCAAAAATTTTAAAAACCTGTTCAATAAGTTGGAGCAGTAGTGGTGTATTTCATTTTGATTAACTAATGGGTATGTAGTTGCCCTTTTTTTCATATTGGGAATCATTTCTGCTAATTTACTGTGTTTTTATTTTTAAATTATATATTGTAATGCATACATACCTTGGTCGTCCTATATATATATATATATATATTGTTGTAAAAAGAATTTCTTGAATATCCAATAAAAAGAGGGTACATTAATGTAAAATTTCTAAAAAAAAAAAATTGTACAACTTAAATATTTTATTTTCGATTGCTCTATTGATTCTAACAACTGATTGAAAATAAAGTGTCATCAACTTTTGTATATAGCGTTTATGTGAAAATCTGCTACGATACAATATGTGTATCACACAAACTTGTATATGTATATGTTCGAATGAGTACTTTTCCAAGGTAATATCAGGCTTTATCAATTTCATACATGGCAAGTTCTTTAATTTAAAAATAACACGATATTACTTTTCCCACCCATTCTACACCCACTCGTCTCCCTAATGAAGAAGGTTTACACTGGCGCGACTGCACGTTACCGCACTATATAAATCGCATGTTGTGCACCGTCCAACTATAAGGATGTGCCCCAAAGCATCTGTCCAGTTCTTATTCTGCTGACTCATACAACCGTAGGATGGGGCCATATCTCGATCAATAACGTGCATCACCCCAGTAGCCCTCCGTCTGTACCTCGCCCGAACGTAACGATTGCATTTCTGGGGTTGGTGAACTCCTATCTTCTTTTTTTAACAATATATGTACCAATTATACACATTCCACTAATTGCGTTCGTGCGTGCACGCACTTGCAACGAAATAATTAATCAAAGGTTCTGGGTTGAAATTATTGAAGTATAGACGATGTTGACCGACTCGACTGTGAGCTAAAGATTTTTATTAAAATTTCTGTCTTGGGAAGTAATAAATTCAAAAATGGGGAAGCATTAGAAATATCAATTTAATATATCATTAAGTCTATCAATAGGTGACTGATTTCAAAGTTACTTTCATTGAAATTTCATTGAAGGAACCAAACATAAAAATTTATTTTATGATGAAAAGCTACATCTAGTCGTGCAAAGGTCGACCTTTAAACTTAATAGTTTGAATCTGATATATCTGAAGCCAACAATTTGAATAAAATTATATGTATTTCTAATGCATAATTATTATTAACTACATAAACTTATTCGTAATGTGGTGAATATTTATATTTTTCAGAAAATGACTGAGAAACTCATTATTTCAACGTATTTTATTCCAAACATGTCTGCTCCTAATGATATTTTTGATTGGTATTAAGCACAGCCACTAGCTCCACAAAGATGAACTAATGAACCGTATACGCATGACAAACCGCGTCTACATTTGGTGGAGGTTTTTCTAGTAATATGCTTTATTGCTCAACAGAAGTTTGATTAACAGGAAATATTTCCTAAAAATAAATATGGGGCTAACTTCAACTAAATATATGGTAAACTAGAAACCAAGAAGTATGTGTGTGTGTTTAATAACTAGAAACTAAATGCACTCCTTCAAAACATAGGCAAGTTAAGTATTTTAAAATTTATACAAAAATGGATTTAATTATTGACTGTTTCTGTATGTTATGTGTCTTAGTTTCTAATATAAATCGACGCCATTCAATTTGAGCAAAAAAGATAAAAGAGAAGGTTAGCGAACAATGAGGGAACATATATGCACTTGCTAAAAAGTTTAACCATCAATTTCCAATTCAGCCATCAAATTAAATTATAAAATCATCTACGTGGAATGTTCACCAAGTTCCGAGAATTGTGTTATAATTTCTTTATTCTTCGTATTAGTTTTCATTCGTAATTATTAGCAATAGTTGGCAAAACTGATAACGAGTTGTCTGTTCCTGAAACCGCTAGTCATTTTCTAGGTATTATTCAGTAGGATCACACTTTGCAGAACTTTGGAAACGTCCCACGTATATTAAGTAATATTATATAGCCAATTTTACGATCCGAATAAGGTGTAGCTCATTCTGAAGTGATGGCATCTGAGATGCTTGAGGCATTGTTTAGATTTCTCTCTCTTTTCGAATCATATATCATTTTCTTTTCTACTTGTCGATTCTGAGAGAAAAATAATGATGAAAAATCATGGAATACCACTTACTAGACATTCTAAAAACGTAAAAGTAGTTTAAAATAAGAAGCTTTAATTTGAAACTGCAACTGCACTACGACAACAATTTACCACGATTTTTAATCTCTCTGTACTGGCGATGTGTTTTGATATTCAATAGAAAATATAAAAAATTATTGGATATCATCCGTAAAAAATCAAGATTTTATTTATTTATAAGATTATTAAGTTTACAAATCCTACAAATAGGTGAAAGGAAAATAGGTTCAACAAACATTGGTGGACCAGGCCGCAGGCTATCAAAAGGGACATGCAATTTAAATAATGAGAGGAGACATGCATTGTCAAAGTAGTTATTAAAAATCTTGTAAAGTGTATAAATTATTATGAAATCCCGACGATTACAAAGTAAAGGCAAAGAAAATTCTTTTCTGATATTTTCATATGACTCAAATGGTGGATTCACTCTATATTTTTTACAATAGAGAAATTTAAGAAATTTGTTTTGAACTTTCTCTATCATCTTTTTACCTCTCTCCGTTATAGGATTCCATATTACCGAAGCAAATTCCAAACTTTGATCTTAGGAAAAGATTGTATAATTTAATGACAGATTTAATGCCCACAAAGTTGGAAGAGTTTCTCCCAAATTTCTAAAAGCCCCGATGTAATTTGTTTAATATGTTCTGTCAATGAAAAAGATGACTCAAAAATAACACCCAAATCGCTGATGAATATTTTACGTGCCAGGTCAGTGTTATTTAGTGTATGTATAAGTAAAAATAATTGGAACTCTCTTTCTGGAGAAGCTTACGACAGCGCATTTTTTCATGTTGATAGTCAATCTACTTATTATACTGGCACCAAATAAATAATCTATCTAGATCTCTTTGCAAATCCCCCGCACTGTCAACAAAATCATTTTTTTAATTTTTTTTGTTTTTCAATTTTTTCTTAGGGGTATATGTGCAATATAATAATTAATTAATACTTGTGCGGGAGGAGTAATCCGAACAGTGTGTTTATAGAAGGTTTATCTTTATGAATCTGGATGACGAGCCAAAAAATACTGTATAGGTGAATATCATGATCGTAGTTCTTATGGTAAAAGATTATATCTCATCTAATAATTTAATGCTTATGTACATATTTACCTATATTATGAATAAATCAATCAGATCATTTTATTTACAGCGCTAATTTCATTTTACATAGAAAGAAATAATTATGTGGCGTCATTGTAGCTAGAACAAGATGATTGTGCGGCACATCTAATTGTTGAAAATCGATGATCCTGTGGGTGTTTTGCACTGACGCCCGTGACGTCATCGGTGCTCAGTTTATATGGAGGGGCGCGGCATCGCAGCTTTCTCCGCGACCAGTGTGCGCTCCTCTCACAGAGTTTGCCGGCGAGTACCGCTCACGAATTGGTCCCGGTCAGAAGTGCTGCAGAACCGGTCATCGGTCGACCTAAAATAATTGAATCTGTGTGTGTTCGTGTGAGTGCGTAATCGCATGAACGCCTGCATCTATACACGTGTATCTGCGTGAGCTGGTTCCGGAGCCATTTAAACGAAACCTGTTGTATTATAAATCGACTGTGACGGCGTAATTCACAAAAACACAAACGGATAAAACATCATAAACTTCACGCACTCGGGACATCAAGATAAGGATAACGGAGGGGATCGGCGATCTGTTTCACAGATATGTATGTACCTCCCCGTGTTCGGTTGCCTTACATATGTTGCAGTTGTTATTCTGTCTGTTAGGTGTTCATGCTAATGATTGGGCTATAATTAACCTTTCCGTCGAATACCACCAGGCGCGTCCCTGTGTACATGCAGACTTTAAACTTTTGTGACATTTAATTAATAGAATTTTATCTATCATGCAGTCTTATCTGGTGACCCAAATGCTATGTTTTTAATGATGACGATGCCAACAGCGCCTATGTCTTTTAATGTATGTATGTATACATTCTACACGGCAACTGAAAGGAACAAGTTTCGCGTTCCGTGTGAATCTTCACGGTCATCGCATGATCCGAAGGCGCACCCCGGATGTATGTGATTAACTCAGCGACGTGTCCATATAATCTTTGCAAAAGGTGATAAAAAGAACTTGTGAATCTTAAATGCAAGAAGTCGAGGTGAGATGCCACAGTGCGCCGTTGTGAACTGTAACAATACGCACCGGAAAACCAAAGGAGGTTCGGTTCGTTACCATCGTTTTCCAGGTGACGCAGATACGCGTGCGCGTTGGGTGCAAGCCTGCGGTCGACACGTGCAAAACTGCGCTACCGCTCGTATCTGCTCTAGACATTTCAGTGAGCAAAGCTACGAACGGGATGTCCAACATGAATTACTGGGATTACCAACGCGTTGCAGATTAAAGAAAGGAGCGGTGCCGGACGCAAATTTACCATCTGACCTACTTCACGAAGAGGAGGACCATCACGACAGCGCGATCGCCGTACTTTTAGCGGTCGGTTTAGTACCGAACGTTCAGCCGGTGGAACGTACCAACGGCGGTTTACCCCAAGAGTGAGTCATTTTGCTAATATGCGCGCACCATAAAATATCTCTTACCACATTATCTACGAACTTACCTTATCATTGAATGTATTCACGTTAAACTATGTTTAAACACGTCCTTAATACTTGATCATTAGTAACTCAATTAAAATCATGTAATTTGCCCAATAAAACACAGTTAATTAAAAAAACAAAGAGCCCTGAAACATAAATGGTGCTTTATTTTTTAATTCGTTATATAGTTATACAAAACTTTTGTGCAGACAAAAAATCGGCCATACACAACAAATAAACACACAAATCTGATTAGAGCATAACAATTTAGAAAATAATAATAACGGGCATTCATGCGCTGGTAAACAACAACCATGTAAACCATAAACCACCAAATTCAAAGTACCTAAAATCTGATACAATATTCCTTTTAAAACATCATCAAGAAAGGTTTAGTGTCAATAAAAGTGAAAGCAATAAACACATAATAAAGTTTTTAAACTGCCACTTCATCTCGGCATTAAAGTTTACTTTTCTATAATAAATTTAAAAATTCAATATCAATTTGGCATATCATAAACTACCACGGCCCACTAAATTTTAATAGACAACAAAATTTAAAAGATATGCGTTAATAAGTCCTCTATATCCTTTTGCATTCCTGTTAGCATCGACAATTACTTGGTCAATCATACCAATAGTTGCAAATCTCATAAAAGACACATCTACATATTTTATAGGCTTGATCTGAAATACGACGAAATCCTAGGGCAGACATCGGTAAAATTTGCCTTTTCACAAGTTATCTGTTTATTAAAACTTTATCTGATCGATAATTATGATTATCTGACAGTCCCAATTTCATTATTAACGCGCACACAAAGTTCACAACAGGTAGTCACTGCCAATACGTCAACATATCTTATTTATCTCATGTATCGTTAATTTCTACAAAATTCTAACGGCATTGTTAATCATAACACAAACTCTTTGTCTGCAATAATTGTAATGCAAAAATAATTTTAATGTTGAAAATAAATCTTCTTCTTATAAAGAACGTTTCTGCTTTAGGATATGTACGTTTATTTACATTTATAAACTAGGGATTTTATTCGTTCTCACCTTCTAAAAAGTATCCAATTCGTGTAAAAATTAACCCTGATTTTTTTTTTCAATAAATCAAATCCTCCACTAAACATTTGAGGCAGTTGTATAGAGACAGAATGTGTGGACAGTTTCTCTCAATTCCCATTCCCATAGGCCCGGTTTCATAATATATTTGAAGTCCCTTTAGCTTTTAAAGTCGACTTTAATTTTTGCGGTGCGTTTCATAATCTTTTTTTAAAGTAAAAGTTAACGCCGTTAAGTCCCGATTTCAGCACTTTAGCGCTAAAGTCGAGTTTAAAATTAATTCATGGTTAATTTACTGTAATCATTTTTATTTATGCAAAATGGATATTTTAAATACAAGTTCATGTTCCTTCGCGAGGTCTATTGGAAGTGGTACGTTGTAAGAAGATGGAAAATATACCGAAAATGGAAGGATTGTTTAAATAAATATAACGATAATGAATTTTTTGAAAGATTTAGATTGACAAAACCAACCGTTTTATCATTATTGGAATGAATAGTAAACTAAATATCAGCAGTTACAAATACATAGGTATGGATATACTAAATCGTAGTATTCGTTATTGCACATTAATTAAAAACCAATCTTCTGGAAGGGAAGACGCATAGATTTTTCGATGCAGGAAAGGTTTCTTTGCTTTAAACGTGCAGACGGTAGCTGACGCAAGTTTAAGAATCAGAAATATCGTAGGTGGCCCGGATCCTGCCACGATCAAACGGACTTTTACAACAGCAACCAAGCACAGGATTTTGAAAGAGGTAGATATGGACGATAGCCAATAGTTGGCGATAGCGGATATAAAATTGAACCATATTGAACGATACCATGTCAACAAACAGTGACACCTAACGCGTAATGTTGTTGAAAGACAGTATGGTGTAAGAGTTCAGTTGCCTATTGTAATGGACATCTTTGTTGCAACTGCTGCACTGCATAACGTTGCAGCGGAAATTTCTCGTTTTCTTCCTCTACTTCTAACCAAACAGAAGCAGAAGCAGAAAATGAGCATTCTGTCAACAATCTACCAAACCGGTGTCTAAACGTAAGGCAACTGATTGAGATTCATAAGTGCTTTCAATAAATTATTATATTTCAGATATTTGTTTTTTTGATTCTAAATAACAAAACAGGATAATTATTAGATGAATATATGTGCAGAGATGAAAGGTATATCATCATTATCAATTATAATGTACTCTAGAAACCTCTAAAGAATAGGAAACAGTGGCTTAAAATAGTGAAAATAAAAATACCATTACCACCTCGATGAGTGAAGAACTCCGGCTACGGAGTGCAACTAAGTAGCAACTAAGTTTCTATCCTCAGCAGAATTTCTGAAAGAAAATAAAGTTAGAAGCAGTACTCTGGGAGATATGCGCCACACAGAACACCACCTGAATAACACTGAGTGTGATCCAAAGGTAGATGAATAAACATGATAGCAATATTATGATCAAATAACAAACAAAATAATTCTTCGATTTTCCTATTAATTGAGATAGAGAATAAAATAATTTTTAAGTTCATATTTTATTTCTTTATTAATTCTCGTTTCAGTTTTTTTGGGTTTCTAAATCTAGTAACTTCATATTTCTTCTATGTTCGCCATCTCTTCTTTTTACTATTGAAAACATTTTCGACTCTTCCCCATGCTAATATAGAGAATATATGAAATGGTGTACCTATGTATAATTTTATAGACTACCTAATAACTTAACTGATGTGAAACTGACGCTGACACGCACTCACGACGCAAAATAATACAAATCACTAAAAAAATGCCAACAAGCAATGTGACCGACCTATACGGACACGTTCAAAGTTGACTATTAGTAAAGACCCATTCCGTTACCTTTATGAAATGCATCTACTTAGATCTTAACTTTGCTTTTAACTAAAAGTCGGCTTTAGTTAAAGGGACTTCAAGGCTGTGATTATGAAACCGGGCCTGAAACTCATCCAATTGAATCTTTAATTGTTGGTCCTTCAAGGTTCGACACATTGCTCAGTAGTGGACTTAATGACTGTAACAGGTTTCCATCCCCATGCACCCAATGCACAACAATAACGTTACATCTTCGTTATATCAATTTTGCGACCCTTCGCGCAGGCGTCTTCAAATTCTTGTAATCCCGTCCCTTAATTAATATTGACCTCAGGTTGACATTTTAAACATAAAATAAATATGTTATTTGAAATTTTACTATTTGTACTTCTTTTGGCAACAATACCTTCAAAGTTTATGTTGTTGTCGGCACGGGAAAGACTTATGTTAAGAGGCTGCTTTTTGTGTGTTTATGTTTTTCAGGTCAATTATAAACTTCTTACGGGCTGAGGTCCAACAAATTCGGGTAACAAAAATATTATTTATGAACAGGGGACATCCTGATATGTATTTATGCCACAAAAGAGAAGATTAGTGAACGATTTTTTAACTTCTGTTTTATTCCTATTCCTGTCCTATTTATTATTATTATATTTTATTGCCATATAAGGATAAGATATCCCCATTAACTGTTCCATGCTAACAAGTTATTCACTGTTGTTTCTTGAGATAATTTAAGAATACCAAGTGGTTTATTATTTAGGAAGCTCTATTAAAAAAACATACGTTCCATACCATAATATACGTATAAAATTAAAAATAACAATGTAATTAGCACTTTTTAAGACTACCATAAATGGTCCAATGGCTTTAAACATTATTGTTTGTACGTTCCATACCTCATAGAAAAGAGGATTCTGTTATTGCGTTACAGTAATTATAGCAAAATAACGTTTAAATATCAGGTAACCAACACATTTAGGTATGTTTTTTTAAATTTAATTCCTAATTTTATATAGTTGAAAATAGCAACGAATAATACTTTAATTTGAGGTTGTTTACTCTATGAGTATAAACTTGGTACCAAAGCTGCACTGGCGATGCGAAAGCTATGTACCGCATTTGGAGATGATACCGTAAGTGATCGAACAGCACAGAAGTGGTTCAAAAAAAAATTCTTCGGGAGATCTCAGCTTGATCGATGAAGCTCGCTCTGGAAGACCGAAGGTGATTAACAACGAGGATATTCAGCAGGTTGTGGGAGGAAAATCCTGCAAAACGTACCTAGAGCTTGCAGAAAGGTTCAATGTGTGTGATGAAAACCATCTCTTTGCACCTTCATCCGCTAAGAAAGAGGGTGTGGAAGTTAAGTAAATTGGTCCCACGTGAATTATCAAATGATAACAAATTAAGTCGCCATACCATTTGTTCGGCAAACATTTCACGCCACGATAATGAACCAATTCTTGATCGGTTGTTAACTTGTGACGAGAAGTGAATATTTTACTCAAATTCTAAGCGTTCGTATCATTGGTTATCGCCTACTGATTCGGTACTACACACTCACAAAGCGTCCTTACACACAAACAAGATTTTATTGCGTCTGGTGGACAACAGGAGGAATTTTTTTTGAAAGGAGGCTAACAAGTAGCACTGATCCAAAAGCAGCCTTCTTTGGTAAATCGAAAGAAAGCAGTATTCTTACAGAATAACGCCAGGCCACATACCACAAGAATGACCCGGGAAAAAATTTATGAACTTGGCTGAGAAACGTACATATCCTCTTGACATTTCGCCAAGTGATTACCGCCTTTTTCTTCTGTTTCTTGACAAATGTATAAAGCATTGACAGTTCAAACCCCAGTTAATGTAATAAATGCAGTGCGTCAATTCTTTGATTTAAAATCCATAGAGTTCTATAATATCGGCATACATAAATTGACCTCACGTTGGCAAAAGGTCATTGAATGTGCTAGTAATTACTTCGATGAATAATAGTGTATTACTGTTTCTTAATAAGTATTTATATTTTATCCTCAAAAACCGCAGAACTTATTTTTTATCTGATAGTTTAGCGAAACTACTAAAAAAAACTGTAAAACTCTATAAGTTTCTTAAGAGGTAGAAGATACAAACAAATACTCTGGGAATTCAATCTTCCTTATAATAGAGATTATCAGATACACTTGAGGTAGTGTTTTTGTTTTTGAATTGCGAAATTTATTCCAACTCTATGCATAACCCACAATTTAAGATTAGAAGAAGAAATATACAATATGTCGACGGATACAAGAGAATTAAAGCTAATTTCTCGAGAACCTTGCGATCGATTTCTAAAAGTGATTGCATATTACAAGGTTTTAAATAAAGTGTAATTTAAGAAATTCGAGGTTCCCAACCCCGTGGTCCTGCTACAGTGCTACGGCACTATCTGGGAATGCAGTACATATTTTTCGCGCTGCCACTGCAGCTTTGGTACCAAGCTTGTACTCATACAGTAAACAACCTCGAATTAAAGTTTTATTCGTTACCATATATACAAATTGTGTATATATTCGATATAAGAAGGATTTATCTAAAATAGATGACAGATAACAAACAAGTGCTAACGATCAACAACTTAAAAAATATTCATGACATTCTACATTGTACAAAAACTGCATAAACTTATTCGGTTACCTGATATGTTTCCCTAACTGCATAAAGCTTGTACATGAATAAACAAAACTTTCGTTCAGCTACGCAACATAATAATTAACCTAGGGTTAATTATATGTATTTATCAAAAATGCTTTCACAGAAAAAAAACAGTAAAAATGAAGCTTATATTGATATAATAATCTAGTCAAATTTTGGCCTCATAATTATTATATTATTATGCGGCTGAACAAACGATAGTATTTCTGGTTATACTATGCTTTCATCACTTTATTATGCTCATTATTAATGAAATACATTTTTAGTGTCATAAAGCTTGAAGGAACATATTGAAGACACGACACATACATTTAGTGGTTGCTTGCAGTTTCTAAATGAATATTAAAATTTCCTAAACCTATCTTATCCGCATCTTTCTCATAATGTACCAACTTTCTATTATTCTATCGTAGTGAATTTCATACCAAAATTGGTGCTATTATAAATTTGTTTTCAATTTTATTTCTGTCGTATATTGAAATGTTAAAGAAAACTACATTGTAAATGCGTACTTTACCAATGCAAATGATGACGCCACATTATTTTAGCCTGCTTAGAGTTCCAGAATCCTTTGGCCCACTCCTGGATGCGTAACTGAGTAGTCGACCTGTCCACTACATAATTTAAGCTGCGACATGTGCGATTATACATAGCTGTAGCTTCAATTGTTATGACTCAGTAAATAATTAAATGTACAGAACATCCGGCTTGTAAGGATATCAGGACGTTGACATTTCAATTCTCCTTTAATGTTTGAAGCATTGGCTTTACGACTAACAGATTATCATTACCTAGTTGTTATTTTTCGTACGTTTATTTATTTTAAATAATATATTTCAAAATCTTACTAGGAACACAAACAAGTCAATATAGAATACTACGTTAAAAAGGAGTACTATGCACCGAAAAATTTGTTATTAGGAGCAGTAATTCTTAGGAAAAGCAGGCCTGGTGTATGTTGGTGTGGGTTTTGCAGCAAATGTCAGTATAATAATCTAATGGTCGTTGTAAAATGCCTGTATAGATTTTACTGTGACAAATGTTTGGCTAAGCATACTGCAAACTTGTTCAGAATCTTATTGTAGACTATAACTGCAATAAATATCCTTCTCGGAAATCAAATACGTACTTCATTCAACCGTAATGTCGGGGTATTGAATGGATTAAATTCGTTAAGTAAATATTTTACAATTTTCCAGGAAGCCTTATAGTGTATCAAACGATAACAATTGCGCCTTAGCAAATAATTCCAAATCTAGTGAAAACTGAATACTAATCAGTCAAGTCTTCGAATATTAATCTCACCGACATAAGCAGTTACTATTCCTGTAGTATGTGATTATCGTGACAATGCTTTGAAAATATTTCCTCGAAATAGAAGAATGAATTGAACTAAAACTTTTTCCAGAATCTCTATCGCCTACTACACACTCCTTTGGTATCATCAAAATGTTTTCCAAATATATGCTGAGGAGTGAAATTTATACAGATACAAGTGCCTAACGATTCCTAAAGACATATTCGATTGATTGATTGATTGACTGTTTAATTATGTCCCCAATTCAGAGTATGGTCTTTTCTTTCTTGTATTGTATTACTTTGCATTCGGTTGTTTTCTGATTCTCCGAACAGATCTACTTCCCCGAAAAACTTTAGTGTGCCCTCAAATCCTTTTGCCGGTCGCCCCGTAGTGTGCCTATTCCATATAATGGGGCGTTTTTCCGGTAGTTTAATGCGTAGCATTTAAAGATAATGTTGTGATGGTTTCCTGTTCTGTTTACTGTATTTGTATCCTACTACATGGTACCAGTGATTCTACTGTGTTTCTACCACTCAGTCACCGAGAGAGAGAGCCCTGGTTCAGGTACAATGAAGGTCATTTCTGATCCCTTTCTTGCTAGTTCGTCCACTTGGTCATTGCCTGAAATGTCCCCTTCCCAAGGCACCGAGCAGTGCGGCAGTCGAGGCGCCACCGATGTCGCCCATACTGTGCGAGCACTCCCCCAGGATAGCGGCTCTCATTTGGACGAGCGTCGGACAGTCGCACAAAATGTGCTCCGGCGTCTCGTCTTCCAAGTAACATGCACGACAGAGGGGACTAGTAACTAGTCCCATGCGGTGCATGTGCTTATTCAGCTTGCAGTGGCCAGTCAACAGCCCTACAACTTGGCGAAGGTGGCTGCGAGAAAGACGCAGGTAATATTTTTCCGTCCTGGACGATAGCCTGGGAATGGCTTTGCGTGTCTGGCAGCATGCAGTTTCAGAGTCCCATCTGTTTTCATGCAGAATGGTAGTCCGTTGTTTTATTAGGTCGTTGAGTGCCGCCGACGTTAGAGGTAGGGCAGGTTCCGCTCCAATGAACGGAGAACGCGATCCCCGACCCGCCAACCCGTCAGCGGCCTCATTGCCTAGGCACCCATAGGTAATGATGGGGCGCACCACAGCAGTATACAACCAGTTTAAGTTCCCACGAGTGCCACTTTACATCTGTTTGCCATTCTATCCAAATGTGTATTCCAGGTGGGTATGGAAGCTAGCGTTATACCTATATATTTAGTTTCTTGTTCCACTTGAATTATTTCAGTATAGAACATAAAAGGTTTTAGGCCACTTGGGTTGCTCTTCTTAGTGAAGAAGTTTATTGCCACTTTAGTACAATTTACCTTAAGGCTTTCCTTTGTGCACCACCTTTCCACTGATTTCAGAGCCCTTTCATAAGTTCTGATGTTAAGCTGGCATTTTCTCGAGTGGGAGTATTACCACATCGTCTGCATACCCCTGAGTGTGGTATCCTTTATTGTTTAGTGAGATTAGCGGCTCGTTGATAACAATGTTCCACAGCAGGGAGATAAGATCTCTCCCTGCGGACAACCACTGTCCACCGACTCATGCATTGTTTCACCTGCTAATGTTACCTCAACGAGCCAGACCTGTAGCTTAGTTTCCACCCATTTATATGCAGTGGCTCCCACGGTTGTGGGCATATCATAGAACTGAAGGAGGTGTTATCAAATACTCCGTCTATGTCAAGAGATGGTGCTAGCGCTATTTCTTGTTGTTGCATGGATGTTAACCATCAACTGATGTAGTATACTTTTACATGATTTACCTGTTGGTATGCATGCTGGTTAGGGTGTAATGACTTCCCTACAAGAGAGATTGCCCTAAGAGAGGCATATCTAGCATATTCGATACTTAAGTAATAACAACATAGTTATGGCAGATCTGTTTCTACAAATGTCCATCTGATCATTGTTCCATTTATTTCTACCGTTCGCATACCTTGCTCAAATTGAATCACTATTAGTGTACAATGTCTAAGAACGAAATGTTCATAAAACCTAATTATAGATTTCTTCTTCCGCAATCTAACAAATTTTCCAAACTCTAAATAACGATTCCAGACAAAAAGAATACTTGATAATCTAGGTTCTGAATACGTAATATATCCACGATCATAATCACGAAATAAAGCAATAAACTAACGCCTACCGTAGCTAATGAACATTCTTATAATTGTATCCAGTTACTATATTATAATTTATTTATATGCACGAGATAGGCAGTGATAAATAATATACGGTCTTATACATATGTTGTAGATGTGTCATATAATGAAATATGGAAAGAACAAAACATTAAAACATGATAAAAAGGCATTTTAGTTAGATAACTGGAATATATAAGGGGATGGATGATTTTATTTTACCTCTCAATTTTTTATTTGACGAATTTATGTTGACCTTATCAATGGGTACCCTACAAGCTAAATTTATCTAATTGATCTTAATATTAAGTAATTACTTTTAGAGAAATTCATTTTGTACAAATCCATATTTGCGAATGACAAATCACACGAAACTGAAAGATAATCTGATTTACGTGTCAATATTTGTCTTGTTGCTCACAATAATAGAATTTCTCCAAATATAACCTTTATTACCAATATACAATATGATGTATATTCATCATATACAATCGGTACTGTTAGGTACTACTTTTATTTGTAGAAAATTATCTGGGCAACTAATACAAGATACAGGCTGGTTATATAGGAAAAGGAGTTCGTATTTTAGAGAGGAATAAATAGTATTTAAGAAACAATTAGGAAGTTAGGAATGGTGCTTAAGATGTACGAAAAAAAATGCTTTTTTGTGTTTTAATTTGGCGCCTTCAATTTTGAAGATAGGAAAAAGAAGTTAATTTATTACAAAGAGTCTTTATACTGTATATACGGAAAATATGCCTCGCTTATGATGTTAGCACATATATTTTGTGATAAAATACTTATCTATGTGTGACATTTTCTCTATTTTAACATCCTAATATAAAATAAATTTCTTAGAACCAGTAAACGTTTCCGTTGTACTTAACCTTCAACTGTAATTTACTAAGAATTTAGGTTACTCATCTTTTTTAAGGAAGCGGTATTCGTTTAATAAAATTTCGCGAATAAACATATACACCTATGGCCACATCGGAATGGCAACCGCACATTCAAGTCTCACTAACAACGAGAGATATCCAGTCGCAGTGTATCATAAACCGAGCGAGGGTATTCACGCATGTCCGCTCAATCACGTAATACTGCGTAATTTTTCGGTACTCTCAGATGAAAAGTACAGTTTCTTGTATTATTTTTGTAGCTGCTATGCAATGCAGGAGAAAAAGTAATTCTAAGTAGGAAAATAAACAATGATTCTTATTAAATTAAACAAAGGGAAAATAAACTCTACAATTATACAAAACAAATTGAACTTCTAACACTGTTACTTTATGGAGGGTTGGAAAATACCCTCATCCGCGTCCAAACAATTGCGGAGTCTATCGTAAAACTCCCACCTCACTGCCTCGAGATTTCTAGAGGTTATTGTCGCAAAAATTCTCAACAGTTCTACTTACAACTGTTACAAGCTCGCTATTGTTGCAAAACTGTAAAGATTCTGTTTGATATAACCCCACAGAAAAAATCGCATCCGATTGAGATGGATGGAATGATTGGATGATCGAGGTGGCCATTTTATCGTACCCTTCCTGGTAACAACAAACTCCATTGCTCTATTGTGTTATACGCGTGACAACCGTCTTGCATAAACCAAATTGCATCAAAATCAGGTTAAGTTGACGAACAGCGGGAATAATTTGCATTCGCACCAAATCCAAATATTTCATTCCATTCAAATTGCCGTCGATAACAAATGGTCCTATAATGTTATCAGCCAAGATACCCACCCAAACGTTAAGTTTTTCGGGGTACTGAGTTCTTACAATACATACCAGATGTTGAGTTTCTCGAGACCAACATCGCACAACTGAGGGATTATGCTTCCCATGATGTGCAAAGAAGGACTCGTCGAAAAACAGAATGTTTTTTTATGAAATATTCGTCTTCGTTAGCCTTTTCCACCGCGGACGCACAAAACTCCATTCTTGCAAAATTGTCCTCAAGAAAAATCTCCTGGCACTTTTGAACTTATAACCTTTGTATTTGTAGCATTTCAGAATACGTTCCACTGTACTTCTTTCTACTGACACCGATTTCGTCTACAATTTGCCGGCTAGAGCAAGGTTCGCCTATTTCAACCAACGAGCAAACCCTCACTTCTTTCTCCTCCCGTTCGGGAGGTATTGGAGGAATTTGAGGTTGCCCATCTATTTGTTGGCATTTACAGCAATTCCTGACAACACAGCCGAATTTCCTAAACGCTTTAACGATCCTCTCACTCGTCGAATGCAATCATATACGATCCAGGTACTCTACGACAAATAGATCGACCGTGCTTTGGTAGGAATTTCCAGCAAAATACTATGTTATGATTTGTCTATATAAACTAGCATGCGGTTGTATAAACTAGCGTATATCCGAAATCCTCGCACCCCGGTGACAGCTGAACATACATGTATATGTATAAACCATATGAAGTTGTAATTCTAGATGCCATTTGACATCATATGATTCATATAAGAGTACTTTTTTTCTATAAACTATGCACTATCGTTGGCTTTACCCTTGACTCAAAAAAGGAGACAGAAGTCGTGAGTCTGAGAAAACCCGACACCATGTTCCGCACTCCATATATACTCCTTTTTGAGCCCATACTAAAGGCGGCAATAGTACATATCTATGTATGTACCTGCGGTAGTCAAAAGTATTGGATTAAATCTTTTAGCGCATTCATACTTCCATGAATTCTTATCATAAACAAATAATTGTGCAAATATTTCGAGTATAGTAATTGTTTTAATTTGTTAATCTAGTTTTCCTTTCAATGACGGCTGTTCATAACCGCCACATCTATACACTAGAAATTTTTACTTAAACTTGTAGCTCCTAAAGCAGACATGACAAACTAAAATTACCATTAAATAAACCTACCAATTTCGATAAATATCTATTATGTATTACATACAGCAATTCTATACAATAATTTACTACATACTTTATATCCACCATGTGCTCGTTCAAAAAATGAAGTATATAAAAAATATATTAAAAAAAAATATATAAATATACCTCTGAGATCACACTACACGTCTGATTGTATAGCTTCAGGTATTCCTCACGTACAGACAGCTGTTTCGGACTCACATAGTCGGAGGATGCCTGGTCGCTCGTTCAATATTCCATATCGTAAACCAAACGTTAGCACATGTCTTTAAGGAAAAACCAGAGACATCTAACGCCCAGCCGCGGATCCTGGAACAAATCTCGTGTTCAAAATAACTAATATTCTATTATTGTTTTCAGTTTGTATAACTCTATGTACCGCCTTGCCTTTCTAAAAAAAGTTTTTATATAAAGAGGAAGGGAGAGCGTTATGTCTAATGAAAACGAGAGATATATACTTTAATTATGTATTGACTATCGAGTGGAATGTATTTCAGGTTCACATGTTTTCGTAATTCTAATTATGGTGTACAGTTAATTTAGTATTACTGTATGCGAAACGTTACTCCAAACACTATCGAATGTTTCCAGAAATTTTATCTACAGATTCAGGTATTGCACTTTTCAATTAGGTGATCATTTAAACAGCCATTCCAATAAAATAATTTTTTATTGAATTGTGTAAAGTGCGAGCACTTGTACTTTGGTAGATTTTGTCTCAAATTTTTCGGATATAGGTAGGTACATTACAACTTTCATTTACCCCATTTCTGCACTCTTTGTATAAAACACGATAGCTCTTACATGGATATGTTATACTTTAGTGCATAACACTGAAAATCCAATTAGATAATGTTTATTTTATTTTATTATCTTATATACTATGCATACCTACTGGAAGTGCAGTTCTAAGATTGCTTTTATGGCAACTTTTCAAGGAATTGTCTTGAAAACGTATCGGATGAGATGTTCACACATTGGCACAAATAAACAAATCACATTTACTATTTTACATTTTTAAGAAGAAACAAATATACAGCATTGTCATAGTTACACAGGGGTGTGCTAATGATACAGGGTGCAGCAATAGTACGTCAGTCTTTTATTACTCGAACTGTATGCTAGGTAGCAATCTGGTATTTTGGGGATGTAATATAATGTTAATTGTGCATCTGCAGAAAATTATTCCGATATGCTGGGTGTTTCTTAAAATAGTGGCACAGAAAAATTCACTTCCTTAAATGGCACACCTTATATATTATAACTAAATCCATACTATTTTTAGCAGTTTCTACAATAATCTAGAATAATCAAAATTCTAACATTCCTGTTTTAAAAGAATTTTTAAGTGTCTTAATTTAAAGAAAAAGCGTACGGAGGTTCTTTCTTCCTAAGTAAACAGTACCTATTTATAACAAAATTCATTGAAACACAAAAGTAGAAATAAAATATTAGCATGTATTAATAAAAGCAATGCAAAACTTAATGAAATTAATAAAACATTATGTAGTACATAATTTAAATAATGTAAGTGATCATCAAATAAAGAGAAGATAGAAAAACCTAAGGTAACAAATATTCGAAGTGCCTTCCTCTTGTTGCAAAGAAAGATTGGCTCTATTTGTGAATGTTCTCTGAACTCACCTTAATTCTGCAGTTGTTATTCCCGAAAAACGTTATTAATTTTCTGCTTCATATGCTCCATCGTTGTTGGGCCCTCAGCATATACAATTTTCGCATAAATAAAAATCAAGATGTGTTAAGACCGGAGATCTAGGCGGCCATCTTACAGGACCATTCCTTCTCAACTATCTCTCGGTGTACATGCTGTTCAGATAATCTCGTACAGCAATAGAACAGTATGGAGGTGCTCCATCATTCTGGGGCCACATTTGTTCCCGGATTTCAGGAGCGACAGTTGCGAATAATCGTCGTAGTTCATTTTGAAAGAATTCCAAGTACATAGATCCAATTAAATTTTTAAAAAAATAAGGTTCTACAACATACTCGCTGATTATGCCTTCCCAAACGTTAACGATGTTATTGATCCACTTGTCGCAAAAATCTAGAATTTTCCTCTGCATAATAACGAAAGTTATGCTTATTTACCGATCCATTTTTGTGAAAAGTTGCTTCGCCAGAGAATAACACCTTAAAAATAGAATAAGGATTTCCTAGTAATTTATTATTGGCCCAGTTACAAAACTGAAAACGTTTTTTCGAAGTCCTGTTGAGTAAGCCCCTGATGTAACTGAATATGATAAGGATGTAAACAATTTTTCTTTAGTATTCTTAGAACAGATCGTCCACTTACACCTGTGTTTTTACTTATACATATTAGGCTTCAATTTGGATCTTCAGTAACTTCCAACAGAACTTTTTATTTATTTTCCTTATTTCTTGCTCTTCCTGCTCTTTTGAATTTCCTGTAAACGACATTTCCGTTTAAATAAATCTCGTCATTAGTTTTTCAAAAACTCTTTTCTAGAGGTCTCCTGTCTGTATATCTTTCACTATAAATTCTACTGATAAAAAAGGATTCCCTTCTGTTTCGTCCAGTATAAAAATCGTATCCACCATATCATCCTTAGAGTAATTCATTTTTAGGCTCTTCAGCGTACTTTTCATACATTGACAACGTGCCATTCGTTCCATTTCTTATTAGCCGCCAACTTGATATGTTTTAGGTACATTAACTTTATGAAAAACTTTGAAATTTTAATTATTCGGGATTATTGTAGAAACCGCTGAAAATAGGTGTAAGGTGTAGGGAATATGGAGGTGTAAGGAATATGGATTACATTCTGCATCACTTTTAGCTATAATATACAGGTGTTCTATTTAACAAAAACGAGAAAAATAATTTTGAAGTTCGTAAAATCAATACTTTCCTGATAACCAGCCTGTACATCCGGTGATCACTCAATCTCAATCAATCCACAAAACAAATTTTATTGGTTAATTTGAAAGCGTTTAGACGTAGGACTTTCTTTTGGATACGTAATTTTTCAATTTTCTTACAGAAACAGTTGTAACTCGAAAACCACAAAACAAGATACTTTAATAATCTGGGGATGAATGGAGTGTAGCTAGGGATCTTTAATAATGTAAAAATATATAGCGTGTTCCATTTAAAAAAGCGAATTTTTTAGTGCCATCTCTTTTATGAAACACCCAGGATATCGGCATATATTTTCTGTAGATGCACAATTAGCATTATATTACATCATCAAAATATCAGATTGCTATCTAGCATACAGTTTGCGTAACAAAAGACGGACGTACGCAGCCTGTATATCCGTAGCTGTATGTATAAAAATCTTCAAGTGACATAAATTTCACCCAAATCCAACGAAAGTAAATTGCATCCCTCGCTCCCCCGATTTTTGGAATTTGTCCTAGATATAAATAAATTTGCTTCCCGCCTCCAAAAATCGGAACTAGTAACCTAAATTCTAACCACTCTGCGATTTGGTCCACCCTGAAAATACAAGAGAACAAACATAGAAAAACGATTTTATGGATATACTGATGATTACCTATACTTTTTGTCTAATCCGTTTAACGTAAAGCTTTAAAATTATAATTATGAGACATTACAGTAAAACTTTTTAAATAAAATAATTTGTGGCAACAAAGTAAAAGCGAACGCAAAAG
>JARFOC010046051.1:0-21902 GCA_031763485.1 Osmoderma eremita | reverse complement strand
ATACACCAACGACATAATTGATTTAGATGATCTTCGTAACCGCGTTGAGGCAGCTGCTGCGACAATTCGACGGCAAGACCAAGCCCTAGTAAATTATGCCAATTCATGGACACGTCGAGCGATACTTTGCGTTCAACAACACGGCGATAACTTTGAACTACTAGTGTGAAGTGGATTCCATGAAAAATATTTAAAAAACGTTTCAATTAATATGCTATTAATATATCACCACATTATTACACAAAGAAAAACGGAAAAATTAATAAACAACAGATGACATGTAAACTGATATAACGCGCTAATAAGATTATTATTACCAATAAATGCTGCAAATTAATAAAATCAACCTTACAACAAAAAAGCACTAGCTTGACGGGTCTCGTGGATCCGAGGAATTGTTGCTGACACGGGCCGGCCTGAGAAAGATATTTAACCCTAAAGCTACTTCGGCTAAAACTTAAAACGGGCTATTACTTTTTTGATATAGTGTACGAGTGAGTATACCTTTCCAATTTAATTTGATAATTAATCTTCGTAGTATGCGTTTAGTTGTAAATATTTTTATTATTATGATAATTTATATAAAAAAATATACGCATTGAAAAATTGGGAAACTAAAATATAATCAACCCAGATGAAGAAGATTATTATAAATACCATTAAACAATAAGGATCGACAAAATATTGTTAAACATAATAAACTCGGAATGACAATAAATGTTACCTCGACCTGCACTTGTTACTTGAACTACTTTATATACTAATACTTGTGTTTTGCTAATTTTGATTAATTAAAAATACGAGATGATTCGTCTTTTCTATAATCTAATCTTGCGTATATCTCACTACAATACGCTTGTCTAGTTAGTGTAGTGGCGTAACTTAACATTACAAGTTACGCCACTACACTGATACCTGACACCACGACCTGTCACGATAAAAAAAAAGATAATGCGAAACGGCTCATAGGGCGCCTACTCGATTGTTGGCTTAATTGCAAAGATAAGATGTTTCGTATGTTGGTACTATTATAGTATAGTTATGTATGCCCATTGGATATGGATCCGAGTAACGTGTGACGTGCAGCCGGGTGCTTATTATTAGTCCCGCCTTCTTATAGTCGACCATTTAAGACGTGGTCATCAGATTAATCGTTTCCTCCCTGTATACTTATATATACATATTTTAATGCTTTTATCAATTAAAGTTCGATGTAATTTGGTGCACGGAGCTTTTCTAGATATGGCCAGCACTTATGGTTATACCGCACAGCGCTGCTACATTTTTTTGGGGTAAATATGTAAATAAAATATGGTCACAAATCAAAATGTAATACACTTATGGGAGATGCATTCTTTCTGTAATGACCCAAAAATTAATCTAAGTCACTGCTGAATGAGATTTTGTTATAATAATTTATTGAAATACATAAAATTGTCATGGGGAAATTCTAAAATTTAATGTTTGTATAGCTGACATTCAGATCTCACTTTATTAGTCACTTAACCTACTGTCAACTGTGAAAATATGCAATATGTCGGATATACCGTGCTTTTTTTTTTTGTAACGTTACACATAGGTATTTTCTACAAGTAACGTTAAGCGACATAGTAGGGAACTAGTTATACGTTAACGCGTCGTCAGTGTGGATCTATGGCCAGATATAATTATCTGGCTAGCACGTTTTAAAGGATGTATTATAATTTATTTTTTCTAACCTAATATTTCCAGCATACCATGAAAATTTTCTGCTACGAAACATGAAACTGTTAATATTTATTGCGGAAGTATAGTGGAGTTTGTTACGCAAATATTATTTGTGTTGGAAAAACAGAGGTATGAAGAATTTGGTTATGTTTTTAACAAAGAAAGTGCAAAATTTCAGCTTAGAGTGAAGAACTAATTTTATTCTAACGATTAATTAAGACAAACAAAACAACATAACAAAACAAAAGTGAAGTGTAAATTCACAGCAAGTTTTCTAAGTGTCCTTCTTGTCTTTCAATGCAATTCTGGGTTTATTCCATGAGTATGTATTATGATTTTGTCACGTAATATCATGTTACCTTTCAATGAAATCGCTATTTGAGATTGAGAACTTATTGAAATCCTATCCATATCTAAATGATTAATCAAACTCATTCATCGAAGCTTACATATTTAGCTTAGGGTAATCACAAGTTACATTAAGATTAATTATTAAAACAAAAATTACTTATTTTTACTTGTTCTGTTTATTAAGGAATGCACAAAATATATAACGGAAAAAACGAGCAAATTATAATAGGCAGGGAAATGGATACAATTTCTTTTTAGTACCTGCTATATATTTAAGTAGGTACTAAAAGAAAATTTAAACTTGGATTAAATCAAATAGTCAGTCTAAAACCTGAGTTTAATAATTTCATAATATATTCATAAAAGTTTCTAAATATAGAATTTCTAAAATATCCTCACCTCTTCTAAACAGGAATGAACGTAGGCTTTCTGTTAAGTATTCAGCACATATGTGAAATGGTTGTTACTTTTAAATATGGTAAGAAGCAAATAACTGCCATCATTGACGCTAACACATTCGCAGAAGAAACAAAATAAATTTTTCAAGATATCATAATGAAGTAGTGTTTGCAGATCGATTACGATTACAGTAAAGCTCCGCTAATACGGATCAATTGAAACTGGCCTCAATCCGGATAGACGAGAAATTCGGATTACTGTAGTGATAGTAAAGCAATTAAGGAAATACGTAAAAATGCGAAAGGATTTATTATTAAAAAAATATTGTAGGTACATTTTAAAAGAAAACAAGAAATCAAACCTTGCAAAATAATCGTGACAAATATGTATATAGAGGTATTATAATGGAATACGTACATAAAAATAAAAAACACCCTTACCACCTTGATGAGTGAAGAACTCCGGATACGTATTTCGGTAACTAAGTTGCCATCCTCAGCAGAATCTACGAAGGAAGATAATGTTAGACGTCGCACTCTGGGAGATATGTATGCACCATACAGAACACCACTTGAATAACGCTGAATATATACATATAAACTCAATATTTATTGATATTGATTTTTCAATATTCGGTAAAGATAGCAAGGACTGTGGGGCAGCACGATAACAGTGTGTTTTCAATATTTATTGATAAAACTCTGATAATTCGCAATAGCCTCTTCATGTTTAACTTTCAACTGATCTTTGACAACTCCTTCGTCGGAGGAACTGTAGCCACTTTCCAATGCTAAAATGTTTTCTTCTCTAACGATACATTGAGCAATTTTAGATTCTGTGGGTTGGTGATTGTCCGCGTTCATTTTCCGCAGCATCTTCCCGATTTCAGCAAATTCTTGTCCATCTTCATTCAATGACAGCCATCTCTTTTGGAGAATTGTTAATGGAATGTCGTCACCTGAATCCCCTTCAGTTTCTGAATCTTTTGCTATATCAACAATGTCGCTATCGACTGAGTAGGAATTGTATATTTTTCCAACATTTTGCCATCGCATCAGGCAACTGTTTGTCCCGAGAATTTGCAATAGGAATATTTTATTTCTTTCACTGAAAGCATACATAAATCTTTTTTTATCTGTGCAGTCGACGAGCTTTTTTATATTTGTTTCACACATGTTTGTGATTCCTCGAATTGATTCGGATTACAAAGATATCCGGAGTACAGTAGGTTCGGATTAGCGGATCTCTATATGAAAGAGTCATGGTTGACAAATGCGATTTCTGAAAAGCGAGAAAATGAATTTAATATGATACATTATCATTATTTTATCAAAATTCATTTTCACGCTTTTCAAAAATGGCATTTGTGCATGCCACTATGCACCATTATTTCCATACGTCAAAGTATATAAACTTTTTTCATGAATTTTGATTTGGAGGCCGAACTGTAGCTATTGATTGCATCTCGACCTTGACGAAAAACTATTAATCATAATCTTCGTATAGCTATTACGTATAACCTTTTTTCACGAGTCTTCTTTTTTTCTTTTTATTCGTCGGCTATCGATGATTATTCCCAATTATGTATCGTGTTCTAAAGCATAAATTATGTGATTAAAAGATTATGCAATCACTTTTTACTACTATTGATGATAGAATATGAAGGCTTTTTTTAATAATTTTTTTACAATCTAGTTTATATAGTATGAGAATTACAAGACAAAAAATAACTAATTCTGGTTCTTTCGTTTCGTAAGAATTGATTATATAGTTGAGATGTTGTCATACTTACAGACAAATAGTAAGTGTTATCATATAAATAAATATACACATATTAAAAAAAACTATCCTTTTATTTCTATTATTTTTCGTGCCTCTTATATAAAGCTTTCTTTATCATATTTTTAGGATATATTTATCTTACCCTAGTGCATGTTCTATGATCTTTTTAAATTATATTAATTTAAAACATATATTTATTTTTCTATACAGGATAAAGGTAATACAATAAGACTCTAAAACTACTGTAATAGTTTTATAAGACCAATAACGAAATTAACTAACCTGGCACAATTTTTCTTTGTTTCTTATACTGTAAGAGTATTTATGTTCGCGTTTACACTTGCACTTATGCAACACAAATTATATGTCGATATTTAAGAATAACACGAGATGGCGGCAGCAGCCCGCCCTCTGGAGTTAACAATCTGAACCGATTCAAAATCTTCTTAAAAAATTCATAATTTCAATAACAATCCATGATTATACGTCTTCGGAAGTACCAGGATTTTATGTTATCGTCAAAGATGGGCAAGTTTGCAAATTTGCAAATTTTTAAGTCCATACGGCATTCAGAAGTGTGTTAAAATCCCACTAGAAGATCAGGTTGCATGCGTACATACAAGTTAAGTTAATATGAAGCCTTTTAAAACTGATTTCCTGTGTGAATGTTTGTTCCTTTTTCACGTCTAAATTACTGAATCGATTTCGTTAAAATTTGGAGGATATCTCCAGGGTGGTCCAACTTTAGTCCGAAGTACCGTTTTTGGGACAGCAAATACGGTGGTGTTAAAAGGTCAAACAGGTTAAGTTCTCTGAGTCACTTTTCCTATTCCTTTACAATCACTTCTTATTATGACTCCTCAAGTAATATCACTTTTCTAGCCCAAACTGTAAGTATTTTTTTCAGTGTTCAGGGTACTATACTTCAATGTCAAGCTTACAAAGTCCTGATTTGTTCTTTCCTGCAGTTTTTCATGACAAAACAGTCTATAACGTCAGCTGGCTTAGCGCGCTTTAGAGGTTATTTGAAATGCCTTCGAAACGCGGGAAACTTTAATCACTTTTATTATTGGTTTTTAAGGAATAATACTTGGGGAATACTCTTTTTAGACAGAACAAAATGATATTAGTGCTAAAGAGAAATTGAGAAAGTTCCCTATTGGGAAAAAGACTGCTTGTGACACTTCTCTTGACTTGTTGGATATAAACTAGCCTAAAAGTAAAACTGACACAATTACCCTATGGCCGATAAATTGTGAATGAGAAATGTAACGTTTTTCATACCCGCAGAGGCAAAATACACATTTTTGACTGTAAATGTATGGAAAAAATTAAACCTCGAATTATGATGTCCAAAGGAATTTTCATTCTAGAATTATATTAGTACCATGTAAAACTTTTTTTTTTAATTCATTCAAAACATTTGATGTGTTAACGATTGTTTTGTAGGATTTTGTAGGGATTGTTTTAGAAGGCTAGGACAAGTGACGAGAGACGATAGAGTTGACATAGAGTTGTCAGATTACCAAAATTTTACAAAGCCGAATAAAGAGTACCTAATTTAACATATGTTTAATTAGTATTTTAATAAATATATATTTTTATTATAAAAGTTTAGTGACCAGGTATTATAATAGCCCAAGATAAAGACGACCTGGAATATATCACCAGAAAAATTAAAAAAAGAATGCAAACACTGGAGACTATCGATAACCATAGACAAATAGAAATATGCATATTATGTACAAATACCTATGGGTTCGGATTAATCAAGAATGCAGAGACACAGATGAAATATAAGAGATAGTGATCATGGGGCGGAGAGTTGTAAAAAGATTAAATGGACTGTGGTGGAACGATCAAAGTCAAATATATGACACGATTGTAAAAGCATCTTACTTTATGGTGGCGATAGTTACAGAATGACGGAAGCCCCGATAAGAAGAAAATCTTTACTGTGAAAATGGACGCACTAAGAAGATGCAGAATTTCGAGAAGAGAAAAAAGAAGAAACTAGGAAATCAGAGAAATTACAGCGGTAAGTCCACCTAGTTTGGTTAGGGCATGTGACCAGGATGACGGACGTAAGGTGCCAAAGAAAATATGGACAGGGAAAAGAAAGAGACGATCATGGCGAGAAAATATTATTGTATTTCGTATTCTTCACTCGATTTTCTAGTTTAGTCAAAAAATTAGAAACTGCATGGCGACTTCTATCTATATTTTATTTATTGAAATATGTAATGTTGACGTTTCAAATTAGTTATTATGTCTTGTTTTGTTGTACCTTTTGTATTTTTAAAATTGCTTATCGAAAATAACTCATTTATAATTATCAGATGTAACAGGAGTCCCACTAAGCACGCCACGCATTCAATCACGAAGTATTGCGTAATGCATATGGCATTTCACAGCATTGTCACACTTGAGTTTAGGAGAAGTACCTCTTTCTTTTACTTACAAATTCAGATAGTAATATTGCAGCCACTCACAAGACTATTGTTACAAGTAACTTATTCAAATCAAACTAAATAAATAAAAATCTGGGCGTTACAATAAATCGAATATTGAACCAGCATTCGCTGTTATAATGAATTCCTCCATCATATATTTCAGAATATTGTCAAGCAGTCTATTTTAGCGTGCAATTGCATATTTATCACAATTTTGCCAACGTTCAGCATTTACACGATCTAATCTCTCATGCAACAGTCTTTTGACGTCAGGCAATGTGAATGCTTTATAGTTAGTGGCGATATTATGTTTTACTAGCGCCCAAGGTTAATTGCGAACACTTTCAACATAAGCAGTACGTGCCATAAGTATTTGCCCACACCTCTAGGGCTTCTTCGAGGAGCCAGCTTCTGTTCGTTTATTCTTATTAGCACTGTAATGTATCATGTAAATTATCATGAACATAGACCTTATTCACAAAAGATTACCTGGTATAATTGTAACTATGACTGTATAGCTCTAAAATGGCTAACTGTTAAATTTGGAAGATTGAAAATATTAACAACAAACCAAACTACAACACGCAGTAAATAACACTGGCATTTGAGAGTTCTAGTAATATTCCAATTTATCCAACATAAATTTAATATGGGAAAGTGTCAACTTTTCACCATTTGTAAACTTGCCTCAATTTTCAACCAATCAAAAGTCGGGAAATATTGCCCTATGCTCTGCAACGCTATGTTCTTGTTGAGGACTGTTTTGTGTGCGCCGAAAAAGACAGAAATCAACAGCCATCGACCGGTGACCCGTTCGTATCCAGGACAGTTGACGGGCTACAATCGCCTGCCGAGTCGCGCGCCCGCTTCTTGCCTACCTGCTACGGCACCAGTGCACCTACCGCGGGACCAGAAACGAGCGTATATATAAGGGACTGGGTACGAAGACAAGTTGGAAAGGTATTCGGTGGCCCTGTTCTCGCTATACGCAAAACACGGTTGCGCCCAGCCAACTTCGGATATTATGTCCAACAGCTCCACAGCGTGTGTACGGTGCTATACGGACGAATACATCAAATGTGCACATAGACAAAATAATGTCCTACCGAAAGACTTAAATACGAGTTGCGATTAAGTGTGAAATATACACATTTATTTTTACATTTATACATTTGTCTGTATAACTATTTAGTTTGAACATAAACTATTTAAAACAACTAAATGCCTCTTTTGTGTTCTCTCACCGGCAAATCGTTCTACATACTAGTACTAACAATTCTTTTGTGTGATTACTATGCGGTAATTGAAAAGCGTTTGTATTGAAATATTCCATTCATTACGTTAATGAAACCTTAGAACCAAACTCTACATATGTTATACAATGTACCACGTCTTTTAGTTTGTCAGATACCCATATTTATTAATTGCCAACATATTATTACGGAATGATTGATGTGTTTACTATGGAAAGTTCCCTCGCGTTATCACTTTTAAATGCGCTTATATAATGTTGTGTTATTTATAGACTCCCGGTTTGTATATGTTCAACATAATTTGTCAATTCATATTCCACAATGAGAAAATGTTCAAGGAAACTCGATAAGAATTATCAGATTATTCATCAATACCTTATGTAGATCAAAATCTTGATAACCCTTGATAAAAGAATGAAGTATATTAGGCTAGTCTTTATTTATATGTGATCTCATTTTTCTAATATAATTTTAATAGCCCGAACACCTTGTTCTGTTTTGCAACAACAAATTTTAGCTTGAATTCTTCTGCTATTCCTATGATTTTGAGGGAACCATCAGATCATATTACTGATTGCTATTTTTGTCTAACAAATATATGTGGTATGACTTCTAAATCCAAACACTGTAAAATACCCTAATGTTCCACCTGCACTGAGACCAGTACCTCACAGTCCGGAATTAGCTGTGCCCAAGCCTCCACAAAACATGACACTATGTGACGATGAAAGTGCTGATGACGAAGTAAACGAAGAAAGTTTTGCAGGCGACAATATCCACCAATTGTGAAAAATTGTGGAAAAACCGATGATCGGTTGGATAAAAGTAAAACTTCTAACAATAGAAAATAGGTTAGATTAATTTATCTATTCTTAAATCTGGAAAAATATTAAATAATTACTATATCTAAAAGCACTACTTACCGAAATTTGTTACATTAATTCAACAAATGAATATTAAAATAAAATGAGAAAACTGAACGTTTTACAAACAAAATATAGTTTTGAAATATGCAATTTTATAGGTGGTTCTTGCTTTGGTATTTCGTTTTTCCATGATAAAATCGAATGGGGTGCGACGAAGGGCTCACCTCACGACCCTCTTTAATAATAAAAATAACAAATAAAACTAATATTTCAGACTAAAATGCTAGTTAAAAGGCGCCACCGATGTATTTACGAATACCTCTCAATAATGACGTCACATATCACATACCTACCTGCAATTACATATCTGCTATTACTGTGTTTTCAGCATGATGGTTGATTTGCGCCTTATTCATCATTGTTTTTTTATGATTTGAAAACTGTATCAGCAGAAACGATCCAATTGTATGGCTAACTAGGAGCCCTGATATATAAAGTGTTTTTTTTTATATGCAGGGACATTTTAATAAAGAAAGGTTTCCCCAATCTCGTTCAAACAATGAAAGACAACTTTCGAGTTGCTTGAGAATTGAAAAAAATTTCAACGGTTTTCCCGGGTTGCTCTCCAAAGAAGCTGACCCATTAATTTAATAATGTAACATTTGAGAGGTGAAGTGTTAAAAATAATCAAATAACGGGAAACAACTTTTAAAATTTCACATTTACACATTCTCGCCATTTTTAAAATTAATAGACATAAGATTTGCAAAAGTTTTGATCAAAAAATTGCTGGTATCAACGCCGAGGAATAATATCTTCCCCATAAAATTTATTAAATAAATGAAGTTAATTAAAACGATGGCTTTTGTCATTTCAATCCAAGAGCATACTGTATATTATACTAACACAAACATTACACACACCACTGCTTCGGTAGCCAACCTAATGGTTACAGTATTAAATTGTAAACAATTAACGTGGAGTAGTTTATTGAGTAATGGGTTTACACGCAATATTTTAAGCGAGGATTTTCTTGGAATAACAACGTCAGAATACGAATGAACCAGTGATGTACGAGTGAAATTAATCGTTAAGTACTAAGGCATGACAATCGTAACTTGTTGAGTAAACAACCTACATCAAATGGAATTAAGCCAAAAACAGTGGAAACAACATGGGAAGTACCGGTCACTAGTTTACCATGCCATAGGCCAAGAATTTCAATCATAATTCTTCTCAGTAACTTATCAATACCAAAAACTAATGTGTTAACAAAAAGCAAGTGACTTAACACGGATAAGTACAAGTTCTTTGTAAAATATGTTGTCTTAATGTGTTAGTTACTTATTATTTTTTTTAATACGTAAATATACAGGGTGATTGGTACATAAATGTAGCTACTTTCTTCTAATTGTTAGTTACTCCTTGAACATTCCCATAATTTCTTCATCAATAACATTATTTTTGATACATAATGTTAGTGTCGGTAACGGAGTAACGGAGTTTAATCGTAGATACTTTCTAGTCAAACTTATAATGTTATAAGTTTTAAATAAAGTATATGAAGGCAAATAAACAGGTATGTTTAACAAAAAACAATTTTTTTAAAAAATAAATAGTTAATAAATACCGTAAAAGAATTTACAAAATGGGTACAATATTTGAAATTTTATTACTTGGCTTCAAGACATTAATCGCTTGTCAACTGCTTTTTAGGCAGTGCGAAATTATAAATGCAGAGGTGATAAAATTGTTGGCAAAAAATAAGTACTGGCTACTAGCAACAGCTTCTTGCAAAGCTCCCCCTCTCCCAAGTTAAATGACCTTTCACGTATTATCTTGACACTTAAGATCCATCGTATATAATGAAAAGTATATATAGAAAAAATACTAGCTCCTATATTAAAATAAATATTGTCAATTATAGTTGATGATCAGAAAACAAATTGACATTGAAGTGTCCGTTAATTGTTCAAAAGTTCAAGAACTTAATGTCATAGGTTTATCTATTAATAAGCATGAGTTATAACTATTATATTAGGGCATAATATTTTTGTTTCCCGAATTTGTTAGGCTCTTTAAAATGTTTGTAATAGTTGTCCGAAGTTGAGTGTTTTTCCAACATTATCACCTCAATTATGTTAGTTTATGCAAACCACATAATAATATATAAGGTTATGTATGTTTCAATGATGGCACTTCCTACACGATAAGCGAATAACTTGAAGATCATCTCTGGCTGATGTTTAAATAATAAATTCAAATTAAGTAATACTTTTAATAAATGATTGTCTCAAGGTTCATTAGAAAGGACAATGTTACAGAATATCTGTATACAATTAACAGTATTAACATTAAAAGAAAGGATCTCGTGTTGATACTTGGTGCGACTTTCGATAGCAGATGAACTTTTAACAACCATGTACTAAATATTACCAGGACTGAAATAAGTCATTCAAGATTACCTATTATTAGAACATCTCATTGCTTTATCACCATTATTATTATGTATACCGTTTAGGAACAATATTGAAATAAAACTAAGAAAAGGAATAACAAAATTAATTAATCATACAATTTCACTTTTGCCAGACTCTCTAGTATAATACCAGGTATGTTTTCAGTTTATATTATATTAACGTTTTTAAATTTTCCATTTTATAAGTGGGTAGAAGATGATTAAACATCTTCGCAATTTATGTATTTGCAATTTTGCGTACTCTGGTAAAAGTAATCTCCGGAATTTCTTTTCGCGCGTACCATCCTCGTGTTTGTCTTTATGACATTTCATTAGCAATTAAATCTTTATACACCATCTGCACAGAGAGAGAAAAGTCCTTGACTTAAACAGATATGCATTGAGTAAACCATATTATAGTTTTAAATGGGCGACAAAGATGTATGTGGTTGATTTGGAGACATAATTTTGTCCATGTCATCTATTTGATCGAAACATATAATTTCATGCAACTAATAATCTGAACAACTTCATTTTTAGATATATTTGCTGGAATTAATATGCAGTATGTTTGCTTGGTCAATATATGTAGTTCTCTCGTTTAAAGTACCTACATCCTTAATCTGAATAAAACATGCTTTTCTCTATCGTTTGTAATTGATGATCAGAAAACAAATTGACATTGAAGTCTCCGTTAATTGTTCAAAAGTTCAACTTTCAAATTAATTTAATAGATTTATCTATTAATAAGAATCAGTTATAACTATTAGCGCATCGCATCGCTTATTTATATATAATATTTTTGTTTCTCGAATTTGTTAGGCCCCACTCTTTAAAATGTTCATAATAGCAATGCATATGCATAAGTCACGCGAATTATAGTGTATGTACATTGTTTAGAATGTCGTTCTGAAGGTAATCTTACAGTTTACAAGCATTTTAAAACATATGCACCGGATGCTACTCCCGCGCAAAGCGTCACATGATTGACATAACTTGTTGTGCATTAAAATGGAAAGATGTTGCCAGAAGTACCACAGTGCCAAAGATACTGCTGATACATACTAAATAAATAAATACATATACATATAAAAAATCCTGCTTGGCGACTGTCGGTTCTTGTATCCAGCAAAAACGTCTAACCATGAAGGGCCAAAAAACATTCAACTGGACGAGACTAAGCCCCAACCGTATAAAATGATTTACAGATGTGGGAATTCTTATACAGAAACTGTATAAAAATTATGTTTTGCCATAACTGCCTCAAAGATTTAATGGAGCACTTACTCTATTGTAACAGAAACTGCACAGAGACTTTCTTTATCTTGCCTATCGTCGCCATACTTATATATTGATTTACGGAACATTTTTGAAGTTAAAATTCCTCGGATAATATCGAGTCCTGTATGCCGCTCATCCTGACCTCGTCCTGTTTAAGAAATAATTATGAAAGTAGAATGAATTATTACCGATTCTATGCAAGTTTAAATTATATTAGGATTGATATTCAAACAATATTTAATAAGTAAATTAACATAGCGGCATTACGGATATCATTACAAAGAACTAACAGTAATAAAAGGAGATAAGAATTTGCCTTCCGGTATTGCACTAAGCAGGTTGGATGACTTCCGCTGGATATTCTTTGAACATTTTTTGTTTGGGAATCAAAACAAGCGTTGTTCCATTTTTATTTGAGTGTCTTGTAACATAAAAAGACTTATAAATCATGTAAACTATAGTTTACATGATACTAAGAAAATTTGTGGGCATGCCTGTTTATTTAGCAGAGGAAGCACCAGCTGTTGCCGTTTTTCAATACTGAGAGAACATTAGAAGGCTGACGGTGACAGCTTCAGGTTATTGTTATAACATAAAACAACTGATGATACAACCAAAACATGTAAAGAATTTACTTGGTTGGTATCTTATTTGACTTATTGCTTTCCTATTTATTTTAATAATTTGTTTTACTTTCCTATTAGCGTAATATGCTTAAATTATTTGCTTGAATGTATAGATAAATACAGTAAGAACAAAGAATGACTTGTAATACTTTTAGAGGGAGGAAGGAGGCATGAGGCCAACAAAATTCAAAAGCTATTAAATAAGGAACACACGATATGCATATAAAACTTTTTATAAAGTTTGGCTTTATAAAGATTATGACTATTACATATATTGTGCGGTCGCTATGTACAATTCTTTTTTTATTTTGATCAAGGATTCCGACGATTTATTCATACATCCGATATTTATTAGTGGGAGATTTTGCGGGGGGTATTTGTACGTTCTCGACCTAAAACCGTTCGATAATTATTATACTCTTCAAATTTCTCTGCTCCTCTGCCATTTCGTTCTGTTTTCTCTCGATCCAATAGAGGGGGCCTATCAATTTCTCAACGACCATTATAATAATGACAGAGGGGTAGAGTTAATGCTTTTAGACGACGGGGACATAAAAAGTTACTGAAAATCGATAGTTATGATGCGTCTTTTATTATACATTATTAAAACCATTGTATGTATTTGGTCAGTTGCCTGGTTACACTTTCAACGCAGTAACCAATATTTTCTATAATCTATAGTTTACGCCTACTTTATGACATTTCCGTGTTATTATGATATATCATGTAGGTATGTGATCAATAATTACAGCTTTCATTAATTCGTTATCTAGCTGGTCGTCCAAAACAAATAATAAAGATTGTAGTGCATATTTCAGGACTGCTTTTTTCTCTTGTAGTTTAATAAAGAATTAATTGGTGATATGAGTATGTAAGCATGTTTCATTTTAGGAGAATACGCGGTTTATTTTTATGTTATCTTGACCTCGATATACTTAGGGTCATTATCACAACAATATTATCTCTGTGGATTGCCCGTTTTAAATATTGTTACTCATGAGCAAATTTTGCCATCTCATTTCGTTAACAACTTTGCTATTTTTATATTCCAACAGGAAATTTTATCCATCTATCAGTTTGATAAGAATTACCAGAGAGCGTGCTAGAAAGATGAAATGAAATCATTATAACCTAACGTTTTTCTTTGCAAGAAATAAATGACATTACCAGTAACTTGGATAGTACGAGGGAAGTCCGGTTACTAAGGTACGCTTACGCTCCGATCAGGTTGAAACTTGCACGTATTTTAGATGTGCATATGTACTGCATAGGTGGCTATTGTCATTGCATTAGGTTCAGTGCAACGTGTGCAGTAACAGCCGCACAATGTCAGCTCCGATCGAAACATACTCCAACTTTCAAGTGCGAGCGGTCATTGGTTTTTTTTGCAGGCAAATAATGAAATACCTATCGAAATTCACAAAAAAATTACTGTAGACTTACGAAAAAGGCGTTATGAGTCGAAAACAAGTTAATGTTTGGTGTAAACAGTTCAAAAGTGGACACACAGCTCTGAACGATAATGTCGAAGGTGTGCGAAAAAAACATCAACAATAACAAGGGATGAGAATCAATCAAAGGTCGATAGTAAAAATAAAAAAATACCCCTACCACCTCGATCGGTGGTCGATACGTTGATTCGAGAAGATTGTCGGTTGAAAATACGGGAAATTCCTCTACTGACGGGCATTTCGTAAAGTTGTGTTAGTGAAATCGTATCTGAATTAGGCTATCCAAAAGTGTCCGCGAAATGGGTACCAAAACTGTTGACCGACGTTGGTCGACCGCCATTCGTTGCACTTCGTGTTGACAAAGTGCAACGAATGACGGCGGCAATGGAGCTTTTAATGCGCTATCGTCAGGAAAACGATTTTCCAGAGTCTATAGTTACAGGAGACAAAACGTGGGGACACCACCATACCCCCGAATAGAAAAATACTCGATGACGTGGAAACATTCGGGTTCACCAACACCTTAAAAATTCAAAGTTCAGCAGTCTGGCAACTGTGTTATGGGATACGCAAGGCATGTTACTCATAGAGTTTTTACCACCGAAAGCGACGATCAACAGCGATATTTATTGTCAAATTCTCGAAAAAACTACACAAAGCCATTCGGAAGAAAAGAAGAGGAAGGTTGGCGAAAGGAATTCGGTTGTTGCGTGACAATGCAGGACCGCACACCTCAAATCAGACGAAGGCATGGCTTCTGAAACACTATTGGTTATTGGTCATCCGCCCCATAGTCCAGACCTGGCTCCTTTTGATTTTCAATTGTTTGGGCTGTTGAAAGCTCATTTGTCTGGTAAAAGGTTTGAAGACGACGACGAAGTTCAAGAGAAAGTACGGCAGTATTTTAGAAATTTGGATCGCACCTTTTGCGAAGAGGGTTTACAGAAGCCGCGTCTCGCCGGGATAAAAGCTTTAACATGGGCGGCGATTATGTTGAAAAGTAGCTGACAGTTCACGCTTTTACTTAGTATTTGTTTGATTTCTAGAAATAAAGTAATCCGTTTAAAATTCACAAATGTACCTTAGTAACCAGACATCCCTCGTACATGTCAATTAGTATGAGAGAAATTTCATTTACCGCTGTTTCTTTATATAAATTATTCTATTTTGATTGCAATTTTTAAAATGTTTTTTTCACAAACCTAGCTACAAACCTTCTATTTTCTATGAATTTCATTGAATATATTGTATATGGATGGATCATATATTTAAACTAGGTACTTCATAAGCTTGAATAATATTTCATACATATGTATGTACCTTACAAATTTATTAAAACATTCGTGTCTAACTGAATTGACTACGTTATATACATGTATTCATAGCTTTGAGTTTGCGTTTTTCTAATTTGACGTCTAATTTGAGTTGATTTTGGTTTAGGATTCCCTCCTCCAGGTTCGATAATTCGTTCCGTCCACTACGACTTCTAGAGCCTATTGTAGAGCGGATGCCATTCTAAACTTCATCAAACAAGTTCAGGCCCTTGAGGTAGCTCAGAATCTTGATCAGTGAGGTCTTCTTCGGGTCAGCTAGGGAAGTGACTACCTTCCCAATGATTGTACACCTGATTCGGATGGCTGCAGCACAGTGGCACATAACATGCATTAATGCCATAACTTCGGCCTGAAAAATCGTTGTGTGGTGTCCAGGGTCGAGTGCTTTTCAAAGTGGGGAGTTCCGCAAGATTCTGATCTGTGTCCACTTATGCATTAACGAAATAGTTACTTCTGTCAACTGAAGTTTAGTTTACACAAGCATAATAATATACCATGTTATGTTGTTTCAAAATGTTTCAATGATGGAACCTTCCTAAACTATATTGATGCGGTAAGCGGATAATTAAGATCATCTTCGGCTAGTGTTTAAATAATAAATTAAAATTAAGTGATACTATTAATAAATGTTCGTTTCAAGCTTCATTAGAAAGGACAATGTTACAGAATATCTGTATACAATTAACTGTATTAACATTAAAAGAAAGGATCTCGTGTTGATACTTGGTGCGACTTTCGATAGCAGATGAACTTTTAACAATCATGTACTAAATATTACCAGGGCTGAACGTAAGTCATTCAAGATTACCTATTATTAGAACATCTCATTGCTTTATCACAATTATTATGTATACTGTTTACAAACAATATTGAAATAAAACTAAGAAGAGGAAAAACAAAGTTAATTAATAACACAATTTCACTTACGACAAACTCTGTAGTATCAATTGTATCAGGTATGTTTTCAGTCTATATTATATTTTATATTTTGTATTATATTATATTATATCAATTTTACCATTTTATAAGTAGGTGGAAGATGATTAAACAGATTTACAATTCGTGTTTTTGCACTTCTGCGTACTCTGATGAACATTATCTTCGAAATTCTTTCCTTTTCGCTAGTACCATACTCATGCTTGAGTTTATGACATTTCATTAGTAATTAAATGTTTACACACCATCTACACACAGAGAAAAAAAAGTTCTTGATTCAAACATATATGTATTGGGTAAACCAAATTATAGTTTTAAATGGCATTCAAAGATATACATATTTGGTTGATTTGAAGACATGAAGAAAATGTAGTCTATGTTTACTTAGCTTCAAATATACTAAATTAAGCTTTCAAAACTATTTTTTTCAATAACTCTCTACATCCTTCATCTCCACCTACCCTATCAGTAATAATATTTATTCACACACAATTCAGGAAATCTATGTATTTAGTTACCCGTTCTACGCCGAAAGTTTGTCGACATGCATACACCGGATTTCACCCTTTTAGCGCTTGCGTATCTATTCGCGATGTCATAGGTGGAAAATATTTCTGATGTGAATATTAGGAATTCTCTTAAATAATTTATTTCATTGAACAGACTAGATTTTCTTGGAAATAATAACCTATCGAATAGTATATAGGAGGATACTACGATTCTTCTTGTTTTCTTTTATTTACTTTTTATATGAAGTACTTCAATTACACTTATATTAGAAATGCTTGTACAATTGTCTTACTAATACAATTAGGTCCTACTATTTAATTAGTAAATTGGATAAAAAGCAAACTTTCAATCCTTAATTTTTTGAATTTATTACTGCGTTTATATATTAAGTCCAATTATATGTTACATTTGTACATATGTATAACATGACGAAGAATTGATCACAATATACCTACCCTTTTATAGGCTGTGAACAATGTTTCTTTTATTTGTTTGTATTGGTTCTTAAATTAGGAAGAATATTTTTTTTTCTGTGGAAAATGTAGATTATGTTCGATAAATTTTAGTAAAATACAGATCATTTTGAGAAGGCAGGTTACTGTGACTTATTAAAACCCTGAGTTGTAATTAATTTAACTAACATAAATTCTTTTAAATCCTTATTGTGTAGCACAAAGGGCCCAATTGGGTGGCCTAAGTGCGTGCGGACTACGGCCCTCTCCCCACCCACAGACTTTCTCCTAATCCTTATTGTGATATGTGAGGGCATAGTTATGTTTGCTATTTTATACTTTTGTCAACTCATACTCTGTATCTGCACAAATAAAAACATTATCATGCCAAATTATTTATGTAAATTTTTTAATTACTAATGTAACATATTTTAAACTTGAAAATAACGGTTTAAATTTTCAATATCATTAACTTCAACAGTAAATGCAAAGAAACTATCGCCACTATATTTTAAACATCTCCAGTTGAACTGTATTTGGATAGGTTCCAAAATACATAGCAACAATAAATGAATTACTTGAGTAATTTTCAGAGAAAGTGGATTTTCTTATCTATTAATTTTGTATGCGTTGTTCCTATCAAGTTAAATATATATCCTTTGGTGATTTACAAGTTGCTTATATCTGGATTTAATTTTAGCTATGATCAAAAATACTTTTAGGTAATTCTAGTAGTATATTTTGCTAGCGTAAATTATTTTGAAAATTATTATAAATAAAATCCAAACACTATATAAAATAGTGTGTAAAGTGCTGTATGTTCAGAATGTTTAGAATTTTTTTTTTCTGTTGAAAATGGAGATTATGTTCCATAAATTATTAGTAAAATACCCTGAGTTGTAATTAATTTATCTAACATAAATTCTTTTAAATCCTTACTGTGATATGAGGGCGCATAATTATGTGTGCTATTTTATACTTTTGTCAAGTCATACGCTGTATCTGCACAAATAAAAACATTATCTTGCCAAATTATTTATGTATGTACATTTTTTAATTACTAATGTATCATATTTTGAACTATAGCCATTCAAATCATAAATTCCTATAGTTTCTCATTATTATTTTTTTCAATAAATCTTATTTGTTTACTTAACTAATTTTATTTTATAATTAAAAAGACCAAGAATACCCCTCTTGGACCTTTTAATTATAAAATGAAATTATATAAGCAAATAAATAAGTTTTATTGAAAAAAAAAGAGAAACTATAGGAATTTGTGGTTAAAAATCTACATTAATTTGAAATGTAGAAAAATAACAAAACATAGGGACTTCAAACGCCGTGCATTCGACAAAATATCACCCACATCTGTGTACATTTAAATGTATCGATACATTACCTTCCCGAGGCCTCGATCGAGACAGCATGACGTCACTGCAATGTATGGAGACCTCGTAAGCTAGCTTACGTTAAACCCTAGAATCTATCTGCAGTCTTACTTCTGGCCGATTCAAAATAACTGTTTAGATTTTCAATATCATTAACTATCACGTCTTCAACAGTAAATGCAAAGAAACTATCGCCACTATATTTTAAACATCTCCAGTTCAACTGTATTTGGATAGGTTCCAAAAAACATGGCAACAATGAATGAATTACTTGAGTAATTTTCAGAGAAACTGGATTTTCTTATCTATTAATTTTGTATGCGTTGTTCCTATCAAGTTAAATATACATCCTTTGGTGATTTACTAGTTGCTTATATCTGAATTTAATTTTAGCTATGATCAGAAATACTTTTACGTAATTTTAGTAGTATATTTTGCTAGCGTAAATTATTTTGAAAATTATTATAAATAAAATCCAAACTCTGTGAGTCAAATTGTATATTTATAACTTTTAACCTAATAACTTTGCTTTCATATACATATATACTTGTAGAAACGTGTAAACTTCCTTTGAAGTACCATACTAAAATTTATATAACCAAATAATCCTTTATAATAGTTTTATACAAGAATAGAAAACGTAGTGTATGTATGTGAATGAATTTCTGATAATAGTCAAGTCATGACGTGCCGCTTTCTTTGTATTTAAATATTATGTAATATCCAAGCATATGTGCTATGTGTAACCGCCGCTTTTGTTATTCGTAAAACACATGTATATATATAATGCAAATATAGGGTAATAAGGTACTTCCAGTCCATAGAAACGATAATATTAATAGCACCAGTGATATTATTTCAAGGCCTTCCTGTGTCAACAACTCTAACATTGTCCTCGACCGAGTAGTTTGCAAGTCATCTTAGATTACTGTAATGTACCTACATACCTAAAATGTATGTAATCACTAATTCTTCGAATTCTGTTGATTCATATTAAGCATCACTGTACTTTACTGAAAATATTAGAAGTCTTTCTAGTTTAAGTTAAAGGTTCAGTGAAAACACTGTGTAAGTACCATTTTGTAACTTTATGTAAATTCCGAGACTGTTATAAACGCCTATTACGAAAGCTTTTGGCAAAGGATCAAGGTCAGGGTCAGCATTAATAAACTTCGTGGCTAAAATAAGCAAACAAGTGTAATATTCTTAGATATTTCCTTGAGTACGTATATATAGAGCTAAGAATAATTGTTCCTCCTGTATATTTACAACGTTTATTTGGAATAGTGTACCAGAGATTTATATGAGTGATTTTAATCTTAGAGATCGTTACAATTTTTCTTTATGTTAAAATGTATTTTTAGAAGATATAAACATAAGCTGTAATAACTATTAACTCACATGAGTTGATAATTGAGCGTTATTATTTTATACTTATTTAGTTACATATTTACATACACGTACATTTTCATGCTGATATTAATCATATACAATTATACATCAACTCAGTTATAGTTGGAACTCATCGTCAACAATTTCATGTCATAAAGTTTTGAATATTTTGGCTCCTCGTAAATTTGGCCGCCGCGCCGGTGGCGACCACTGCAGCGACTGCTACTAACTCGCACACTCGTGGCTCAAGTCAGCCACTTTTCTCTACGAATGACTGCAACCATCAAAGCATTTACCGCGCTGTTGTTAATAAGAAGACGGCATAGACTACGGAAACGTTATTGGACATATGGACAATTATATTCACTGTTTGAAGATTTTAAAATACACCACGGAAAGGTTTTCAAATATATACCAAATACCACTGCAGTATACAACCAGTGTGTCATGCGTGGTTTAAGTCCCCATGATTCCTATTGTACTGCCACTCATCATGGGTACCATTTTACATTTTACCTTTGTTTATCATTCTAGGTTACACCTAGGTATTTAGTTTTCTGCTTCACCTGCATTATTTCATTCTAGAGCATAGGAGGCTTTAGGCCACTTAGATTTCTCTTCTTTGCGAAGGAGATTATTGCCACTCTAGTAGGATTTACTCTAAGGTTTTCCTTCGTGCACCACCCTTCCATTGATTTCAGAGGTCTTTGATTTAGTTATTGTATTATGTTGCCACTCTTACCCAGTGTGAGTATTACAACCTCGTCCGTATACTCCTGGGTATTACTTAGTGAGACTACCAGTTCGTTAATGACCATGTTCCAATGCAGAGGGGATAGAACTCCTCCTGTTTACCGGCACATGCATCGTCTCACCTACTAACCAGCCTACCCTGCAGCATGGTTTCCACCCATTTACACACAGTGGCTTCCACGCCACGGCTGCAGGCAGCCCGTATCATAGAACTGAAGGAGGTATTGTCAAATGCACTTTCTATGTCAAGAAACGCTGCAAGCGCTAGTTCTTGTTGTTGCATTAATATTTCTATCGTGACCATCAGCAGATGTAATGCATTTTCACATGATTTTCCTGCTTGGTAAGCATGCTGATTAGGATGTAATGGCCACTCTACAAGGGAGGTTTCCCTAATATGCTTCTCAAGCAGTTTATTGATAAGAAACACCAAAAGTGCCAAAAACAATTAACCGTAAAAAATGCCATTATAGGCGCATGGTTTATTGCTGGAATCACCATACTAGC
>JARFOC010045954.1:0-21948 GCA_031763485.1 Osmoderma eremita | reverse complement strand
AAATTAAAAACATCTGTTCTTGTGAGCGTTTAAGAAAAATATATACCCGAAGAATTTTTGCCTGGCTCGAATGGGCGCTCATATTTCCGCACGTAGGATTACACAGTCCTTGCAATTCTTTCACGAAGACGTCATTGGGCCAATATTTAAGAGACGCAGAACTGTTAAAACTTTCAATTTACCATACATTTCCACTATGAAAATTAAAAAATTTCCCGCGCTTCACTCAAACACCTCGAACTGCAAAATCAAACCAATCAAGTGTACCGGTTCGAAACAAATGGAAATGTATTCAATACATCTAGTTGGTGACGTCACCGTTGTAAGGCGAAAATGAGTCGATTTACCCAAATTGCTATTTCACTCATTTAGGGTGGTAAAGGTGGTTTTTGTTTTGGTTCTTTTAATATTTACGAATTATTTTGACATATGCTTATGATTTGAAAATATGTACAAGTCCATTCATGATTGTATTCACCTAGAAAACAATAAATTTGTTATGGATAATTGGTGTTAACCCAAGAAAATCTATTTTTTTATTATTATTTAAAGAATCCTACGATAAATATCATCCAATCTTCAAATTAATTATTTAAGTGAAGGAAAATAAATTAAGTCCTTAAGTTTAATTCGTGGTTCGTACAAAATCATATATGTATGTGTGCATATATTATGAGTCACCACCTTTTGCGATTTCTGCAATTCCCGCCCGCGAAATACATATTTATAAATAAACAAATTGCGCATTCCCTCCTTACAACACAGGCGGCTATCGTACACACACACACAGGCGCGTCTACAAAATCCAAGCCTAGCCGCGTGAATCACCGTACAAAAATCCATCAATCCCAGCCGCGCTTGACCTCAAATAAGATTTTCAGTCACTCGATTGTCACTTCAAATTACAGGTCGCGCCATCTGTTGAGCGCGCTTCAAACTGTTCCTCGCAGCTAGGTCACTTCGATTACAAAGGTTGTCGTTTAGGCTATTAGCCAATAGGAGGGAGAGTATTGAATCGACTAGCCTTCCTTTTGTGTACCGCTTTAATCTTTCAAACGTTGTCAATTTGTCAATCTCTCCTGTATGATCTTTCATTGTATCGTGTACTGACTCTCTCGAGTGGTATATAGGAAGGTAACATACAAAAAAAAATAGTAAGAACCGAAATGACAAGGTAAAAAATCCCGGGTTGTGTCGGTCTTTTATCTGTGACTGATTTTCCATTGTGAAAATTCACGTTTAGACAAGTATCAATACGAGGCACACTCGAGGTGTTTAAACGTATTTAATAATTCCGTTTCTATAGCGATATAATAAACCAAACAAAGGGAATGCGATAAAACAGTTAAAGAGCGGTAACGCCATACGTGAGGTATGATATTATATACCGACGTACGAATATTCCGAGGCCTTTGGGCGATTTGACCCGACAAAACATACACGTTCATCGCCTAACAGTACTTACTTAGCACACATAAAAGTTAAGGAGTATTAAGCGAGTCGAAACAAAAAAAAAAAGTGTTAAATTTGACGTTACGGCAACACATCTGGGCATCGACAAAAATGTAGGAATAACTTTGTTAATCACGCGTTTATTCTTGTCGGTTAAATTCTCGTCTCTTACATCTGGTGTGTGGTATATTCATACGTCAAATATTTATTTGTTGTTATGCAAACCTGTCTTCGGTGTACACACTTTTAATTAATTCTTTGAAGATGTTCCGAGTCAAGCAAAGGAAAAATACCCAACGCCTTCTTTCTAAACGGTTTACAGTTAGATCGTTACGAAATAAATAGTATAATAAGGTGTAATATTCCCTGACAAAACAAATCTTAGACATCATCCATTATACTTTAGTGTAAGCAAGGTTTTTTTAAGCATGACGAAATAGGATTATTACTATCTCATTTATAATCATAAGAGTTTAAAAAAAAAGTAAGATGGGAAAACGTCAAAACGGTATGTAATCTCCATGACAACAAAAACAAACGATTATTTGTTTTATTTAAAAACTATTTTAGCACCAAATGTAATTTTATATCTTTTCTCGTGGCCGTATAAAGGAGTTTTTAAATCAAAATTTCCTGCGACAATATTTAATTACTGATTTCAAATATACAAACTTAAAAACAATGATTGCGGTTATAAAGAATATGAAGAATTGTAACCTAAATATAGGCAAACGTCTATATACAAATGTAATTTTAGTTGCTCATATTTCAGGCTAGGGCGCCATCTATAAATTAAAGCTAAAACGAAATTGCTTCTTGTTTCGGCCTTGACACACAGATGGCGCCAGTTGCAATACTATGTTAATATTTTAAATTTAAAATTGTGTGATTTATACATTTGGCGGGGATATTTGAATTATTAAATAATCACTAACAGAAACTTTCCAATTATTTTTTTCACAGTTTGATTATTTGAAAACGAATGAATCGTCTTCTATCAAACTAATTCCTCGATAAACCGACTTTACAGATAACCAAATATTCACTGCCCAATTCGACACCGATAGAACCAAGGCTCTGAAACAATTGGAGTTGAGAGGAAACCAGATGTTCGATATCAGCGGTACTTTTCCGCCGAATCTAGAGAATTTATATCTGGTAAGGCGATTTGAATATTTATTTAAAAATTCAAAAACGTTCTAGTAGACACGATCGCGTATTATATCAGTATCTCAAGCTGGAATTAAGTTTTCCTGGAAATTCGCAAACATATTTAACCAACACTGAAGACTCCATGGAACGATTTCTCTTTAGCTGGGGTTCGCCTGACCGACAAGTATCTCATTTACACTCAGATTATCTATGCACACGCTTCAATTCCCTTGGGCGATGTTGTGTCGCCAACTGTGTCTTGGTAGACGGCATACATTAAGGATAATTAAGGGAAGAGCTAACATTGCAGTAGTAACTTGGCTCTAATGATCAATCAAGGTTCTTTTTGCGTTATCTTATATGTTGGGGGCACTTTCGTGAAATGGCATGTTTTTTTTGTCATGGAAGGTGTAATATCGATCAGAAAGATAAATTACTGTTATTTCTTACTGGAATTTAGTATTCAATTTATATTTCATATTACATCCACAACCATTTCAAAGTATGAACAATGTAATTACAAAATCCTTTTTTTCCTTTATAGTTGAAACGACATACAATCCTTTTATTTATCGCTACTCAAGGACAGACACACATTCCGTTTTTTTCTCTATTATAGCATTCATCTATCCCATTTTATATCTCTCATCAATCAGAGATGCCTCATCATTATGATAAATGATTCCGAAGAACGCGCCATCTCTCTTTGCTCTGACTTCAGGAAGTTGCGGAGAAAATATTGGGTTTCATTTAACATTTCTAGGCCCACTTTCTCACGTCAGGAACTCCAAATACATCATCCGGCCGCATAGATATTTTATTACATCATTTCTATAGAAAATAGAGTGGAAAAAAGGGGAAATTAGAATAGAATGGTTTTCAATTGAGTGAGAGGACCCTTTGAAAATTAATTTTGTAATATTTTTTTAAAAATAATCTAACAATTTCGAAAATACAAGAGATATAGATGTTGGTTTTCAAGACGAATTAATTTAGGTTGGTATCTACAATTTGACAGAAGTATGTATCTGTCAATTTTGACATTTTCTTTTGTATGTTAATTTAATATCGATTGCTGTTCCCATTAATTAAACATAAAAATGCATAATGAAGATATAAAAAAAATGCCTGTTTCATGTAGATATTTTTTTTATAATTTAATGATTTGAAGATGAAAATAGTAATAAATCTTGAAAATACATGGAATATAGACGACTTGGATAGAATATTTTCGAGGCGAATTAATTTAGGTTGGTATAATTTGACTTATCTGTCAATTTTGACATTTGACAGTTTTCGTTTTTGGCATATTCGTAACATTAATTAGTATTTATGCCAACTAAACACGAAGCATGTATAATAAAAATTTATTAATTCAAAAATTAAACAAATAAATAGGATTTTTTTGGGAAACTAAACTAAAGCAGTTGTATCTTCGTCCCCTCACCCACGTGGAAATTGTAGGCAGGTCAAGCCGGGCTCTCAGTTTTTCATGCATTTTTTTCCTCGAATTTCCCCAGCTACAGCCTTCAACACGCCAAAGGGTACGTAATTCAAAGTACCGTCGATTACCCGGAGACTAATTTTCGACCTAAACTGTGACGGGATACACCCACTCCCGTAGTAAAAGGGAAAAAACTCGGATCCCGAATGACGCTATATTCTCTCTGATATTTCCCGTATCTTGTTGGGGTAGTAATTCGGGAATTAAGTTGCGATTAAAAGCGGCTTTCGTGTGTGCGTATTTTTACCTCCGGTTGTTACGGAGTTGAGTAGCCGGACTGGAAAAGGTTTTTTTATTAACTTAAAACGAGCTGGCTTTCGCTCCGCAATTACTGTTTAGCAGGCAGGAAAGACTTGTTTTAGACTTAAAAATAACCCGTTTATAAACGAGTCTTAAGCGGTATGGATTTCACCAAATTTACAATAATTTCCATGTCGAACAAATAGAATTTTAGCAATACTAAAATGAAAAGCCCGTTTTTACAGGCGGAAAATAAGATATCCAGAGTCGTCGAAGGTGATCTAGCGAGATTGGAGAACCTAAAAGTGCTCCATTTGCGCAATAACCAAATCAAGAAACTGAACGGATTCTCCCCTCGCCTGATCAACTTGAAGTACCTGAATTTACGCCAGAACAAGATCAATAAAGTCCGTCAGTTCAGGAAATTATCAAGCCTGCCATCGTTAGAGACATTGATCATATTGCAGAATCCCGTATCAGGTGCCCGTTTAAGAATATTAAGTCGCAATCGGGGAATTACCATTCCTTATTTTTCGCTCCCTTTACAGGCGAGGCCAAAGATCAGATGGAGGAGGAGGAGGACGCGGAATTGGACGAGGAAGACCGCGTTGAAGACCTTATAAGGTTTCTCGAATAGCTTCGATAAATTCAAAGATCGTTTTGATTTTGTTTTTGTTAGGATTCCGTTACTGATATTGCTTCCGAATTTAAAGCGGATAAATAAGGTACCGGTTAGCTTCGAGGAACGCGAGGAAGCTAACGAGAATAAGGACGAAAAATTAGAGGAGATTATGAATGAAGATAGTAAGTTAAGTTTATCTATATAATTGTTTACCATAGATCGTCACAACCTCCGAATTTTAGCACATAGCTTATGAGAATTCGATACACAATTGCCAAATGGTCGAATCAGCTGTACATTATTACTTCCGGTTCCATTATTTGAGTTTCTGACAGTTAAAATGCATATTTTGAGGAAAACAGTAGAATATAAAAAAAGCATATTTTTTTTTATTTAAGAATCAGTGGAAAAGCCCATAATTTTATTTATTATTACCCAACACTAACGTAATTTACATTTCGAACATTTATTTACCAATTGGGGTATTATACAATTTATTACATTTAAAGTAAAATATATAATCCTTTAACAAATAATAGTTTCCACTTTTGTAACAAAAATAAAAACGTATCTAAACAAAGCTAAAAGGGAATAATCGTTAGCACAATAATATTTCTCAAAAATAGTAGTAAATACAATACATCGGATCACTCCTCATCTTACAATAGATGATGTGAGGAAGGATCCAATATATTATACAGTTACTGTATTACTCAACAGTCCTTGCAATTTTTACCTGAAATAATTATATTTACGCGATATTAAACTTCCAACCTAAAATAACTACCACAGCTATATCGATCCAGATAAAATACTTACATCAAAATCTACCTATCCCATCGCAATATAGTCCTCTTGACTATATTCAGTAATGCCATTTCCCCAAAACGCCCCCGACAACAACGATTTGGCGCAAGACCAAAATTCTGTAATATATACATACATACAAAACTTTAACGTGAAACGGAACCAACCTACCGGTTTTAAACGGCTTCCGGAGCGTTTGGACCGAGGTAATTAGCCCCCCAAAACTAGAGCAGTAAATGTCGTAAAATAGATTTAATTTTTAATCGGATGATTTAACAAAGTACCGTCTCAAAATGACCCTGTTTGATTACGTTATGTTGGTTATAGAGGGCGTTTTGTTTGTTTAGGGACAGATGGGGCTGTTTTTTGATTGACGGAATCTGTCATAGATGTCACTGTAGTTTTTGAATTAAATTTGAATTTAAACGATTTTTAAATTATATTTCCCACCCTTAATAATCTGTTTAATTTAGGTAGAGTGGATTTTGGCGGTGAAATTTAAATATTTTTATTTATTTAATTATTTTTGTTACTTCTTTTACCCTTCAACGCCCATATATACGCTTAAACTGACGGGTATACCGTCTAAATTTCACCGCGGACGTATAAGCATTTATCTCTAGCGAGAAACGGCGTTTTGAATAATTCATCGCCTTCCTAGTTTTTCTAAGCCATTCTTGCACGCCACTGACACCCGATCTTTCGCAGGCAGCGAAGACGAACAGGAAGCGCCTACCACCACGGAATATACGACAGATTATACTACAGAAGTTGACGAAACTCTTGATACTCTAGCTGGTGGTAATACCAGTACCGCGCTGGAAGATTAAACTAAAAGAGAGATTATAAGAAAATTGTTTTGAATTAGAAGTGTTTCTCGTTTCAAGTATTGAGTGTGTTTTTTAGTTGAGAAATAAAGTTTTTCAAAATGTATTATGCGTTGAAATAATGGATTTTGATAAAATAAGGCAATATTGCTCAAGAGCTGGATATTAATTTTGTTTTCCTAGATAGATTTGCTTAAATTGATTATAAGTTTCCGGTGGTATGAATATATCCAGTCGTCGTTATCATATTTCGCTTCTAAGGCATTGATTGTGAGGAAAATGTATTGTAAAAGTTGACACAATTGTGGTAAATTTAACCAAATTCTGATTAACTTCAATATACCATGACAATAAATGTGTTGTGGGTTCAATTATAACATAGTTATTTATATTTTCTTTAATGCCATTAACTATAGCAACTATAACATACAAAAATTGTTGCTTAAAAAGTTTACCAAACCCCACCATTAATTCATAAACACTTTATATTACATCGTGGCGTTACAGATTCCCGTGGGAGTTATACAAAGCATATTTTGCGTCGCTAAACACCCTATCTCTCACAAATCCTCCACCCACTTGATTCCCACCTCGCCTTTCAACCCTTATCGTCGTCTCGGATCTGCTACAATCTCCTTGGCGAAAGTGAACCTATCCCCTTAAAAATCGCCAACACGAGAGAAGCGAACTTTTGGGGCCCGGTTTCTTTCGATTGAAGTTTTATCGGTTTCTCAGCGTCGCGTTACCAAATTCCCTACCGAGCAACCCCTTCGCTGACGTTTCGATTCATAAAGAAATTCCATCGCGAAAATTCGCAAGTCACTATCTGTCATTTAAGTTATTATTTCGCCGGGAAATCGTACCGGGACATTCTCCCGGGAATATTTATCGCGTCTTCTTAAAAGCATTGATTATACATTAACGTTGCGTCGATGGTTATGAATAATGATCGGGAATTCTGTCGAAAGGTTTAATTCGGGTTTGATATCGTCCGAGGATTCTGACGTTGCTCTAACTACAATGAAATGAAAATTGCACTATGCACAAAGGCGAGTTTCTGTAAGGAACTCGTACCTTCTATCTTCTGTCTTATTCAGCACACACAAGATGTACCCTAGGAGATTACCGACCCTCTATCCCCAACTAATTTCATTTAGTACTGTGCCGTGTCCAAAGGTTCGGAAACTTCAGCGGGCATTACAATGCAGTGTACACCTCGTCTTTCAGTGATGTCATCTGCAACGGCAGAACACTGCAACAAGGGAGATGTTATCCCCCGACCAATTTAACTCCACCCACGCGCAATGCAAATGAGCTTTAAACTTGCTTTAATAATAGATATACAATACCCTAAGATTTCTAATGCTTGCGGTATTTTCTTTTGATAAATTATTCATTGGAATTAAATTGAAGAACTATAGATTTTCAAATTCAAATTTCCCGCGCAATACACGCAGTGTATTGTAAAGGCTAACATAATTGTGTTAAAATTAACCAAACTCGCCCTCAATTATTATCACAACAAGTGTCCGTGGTAGATTTTACAATATTTTTGTTGCAAAATGATTGTAGTTGGGTTAAACACAAGCACGGCTATTATAATATTTACAATAAAATCGTAATCCGGACACTAATAAGGTATATTTTACATGAATCACTTGTAAAAGTTACCTAAAAGAATGGTAAAAATTACGATTACCACCTGTAGCAAGCTGTAGTTATAGTCGAATCACCCAACAGATGCAGTAAGCAACACCGACAAGTCCGACTCACACCACCATACATGTATCACTTGAGAATGAAGGCCGATAAATTAGTATTTGACATTACCCCTATAAATGATTTGACACGAACAACAAAATAAATAACATTAAATTTGAATTCCTCTTTGTGAATACTATGGAATACGAAATAAAATAATTCTAGTATTATAAATACACTATTTTTTTTCCAAAATATGTTTAGTTTTAGTAACAGAGCAGATATCCATGGTGCATTTCAAATTTAATATTTAAATTACTTTCACATTATTGTACGTATTTATACAGGCAATCCAGAGACTTCTATTCTTTGTATGTTCCAAGGTTGGGCAATTCAAATTCAAATAATAAACACATTACTATGAATATGTTTATTTGTTCGTTAATACAGATGGCATAATCAGATACTACACAGTTATAATATGAAATTACAAATATGTAACAAAAATATTTCTGAAAATATGCGCTCAATATACATTTTATTTTAATAAGAAAACTAATTTTTTGGAATGTTTATATAAATTTATATAAAAATCATTAATCTTCACTAACAGACGATGTAGATGAATCTTTGTTTCATTATTAATGATTCTGTATGTGTCCATTAAATCGTCCAGTTCCCACATTTTCTTCTCAATATCGGTCACATGTCTAACACCATCTCTCCAATTTTCACCTGTAACACCTTGATGCCTTGATGAAATAATTCCTTCACATCAGCTAACTTAATGTTGTGTTGTGTTTGGAAACATATCCTTTAACTTGTGCCCATATGAGCTCTATTGGATTGAGTTCGGATATGGTGGGAGTCTTAACACCTTTCTATTAGTATTTTCGATCATCTCAACATCATATTTTGCAGCGCCAGGTAAATTTTGTTTAATTAAACATAACAATTCGGCCTTAACCATATCTTCCTCATAAGTAATATTGTTTATCTTCGTCCACTCTTGTATATCTGTATTTATTCTTTATTCAGTTTCCAGCTATGGTAGGAAGCATTCTCCTAAAATGATAAGAGAATTTCCTTTTAAACTTGCAGCCACTCTTAGAATCTTTCGGCATTCATATCTCCGTGATAATCTCCAGTTTTCTTTGATTCAAACATCCATTCTCCACGAATCCTACCTCTGAACCAATATGCACAATAATAAGCCTTTTCCCTTTGCCTGAAGGATGTTTAAGGCCTGCACTCAATCCTTCTATAGATGCTTGTCTTGAAGTATGGATTGATGTGTCTGTCCGTACTTTATTTACTGCATTTATCCATGCTTCGTCCAAACAATAAATAGGTGTACCATTATCGCGGTATTTCATTATTTCACCTAAATATTTCCTCCTCCATGTAATGGTTTCATCTCTTTCTATTTCGACTCCGCTTTTGATAGCCGGAAATCATTTTTTCGTAAGTAATGTGTAACTAAAAAGCACATGAATGTTTGAAATAATAAATATGTGAATGTTTACCGAAAATTTAGTTCTTTTAGTAATGATCTTAGCGTATAATTTTAAAGTTATGGAGCTCATCTCTTTCGCTTATCGCAGCAAGAACTTTTTGAGCTATTGGTGGTTCGTTTCTAAAAAGGAGTGAATGGACAATCCTTCGAATACTATTTTTCGTGTCATCATCCACATTACCCACTCTTCGATATTTTTTTGGTGGGTGAAACTCCTGATCGGTATTATATTCTTTCAAAGTAAGCTACCCGCTGTCATTTCAACACTTCCAACATTAGAAGTGCCTGGCTGTTCTTGATAGGTTTTAAATGTATTCAAAACCATATCTTTGTCTTCCACAGTAAAATGTTTTAGAGGTCTCTTCTTAATTTGTCGATATCCAGATATAACCTATCAAATGGCGGCTTTATGTAACTTCATTACATTGGTTTACTTACGCTTATTGTGATAATAGTGAAGTATAATAGCTTTTAGAAAGACTGTTTTAATATATATGGATAAAATATAATGAACATTGATGAAATACAAGACAATAAGTGAGAATAACCAAAACGCAAAAATAAATACGACAAATGCAAGGAAATTTGACAGATTTCCCTATTGTAAGCAAGTCGTTATGAAGCCGCCTGATTGACCAATAATAAATATGATAGAGATATGACGCGTTGATACTTGTTGAGATATTATATATGTATGCTTATCATTCTAGTGGGTAGTTGTTTTCTCTAGTTAACGACAGAGAAGTTCAGTTGTTTGTTTATAGTTGATTTGACAGTGTGTAAAAACCATATATGTAGAATGTGTGTTGAAACATATAATGTACTGTTTATAATTATACATGTTCAGTTCTGAATAAAGCCTATACAAAATATAACAATACTACATAGTTGCCATATAGTTCTCTACTGCATCTGTTGGGCGATTCAACTATAGGAACTAACTTTTATATTTATATTTATACCACAATCGGCTAACACCAATGTTTTTGTATATTTTACAATCGAATAAGCAATATACAGATTTCGAATAGCAAAGTCGACTACAATTCACATAATATTTACAATAATTGGATTACAACACCGCTATAGTAATTTTAACACCAATATTTTTCTCAGTGCGTCTTTCGGGAATACGCGAATGGATTCGCTTATGCTATCATCGGCCTCACCCGGTATATGTGCCACGCGGGCACACTCAAAGATACGTCAACGACACCTAGAGGGGCGTAATTGAACTTCTTCCCGCGCGAAAATTGCATTCATCCCCGATCGGGCACGCTCGACTTTCCGGGTAACGGACTCCGCTAGCGAGGGCGTTTCTCCCCGTCAAAAGGAACCCGTAGCCCATAAAACAAAAGACGTTCCGCTATATAGGGAATAAAGAGAAAAAATGAACGCGGCCCACGCAAAAAGCTTTCAGGGCGCGACGAGGGGGTCTTCGGACAATATTTACTCGGGCATCCGGATCCAAATTCGGGTGAAACAGTCCGGTGAATCCGGGAAAGTTGTTCTTCGGCCGCGATCGGCGATTTACGAACGAATTCGCCGCTTTTCCCAGGGCAGTCGTGGCGATATTCGTTTGTACGCGTACACGAAACTGGTAAAGTTGTCGGAGCGAGCAGTCGTCTTTGCGTTTGTTCGTCGAGTGGATGTCGATAGGTTCGTGCGGATATTTACGAAAAATTCACGCGCAGTTTCCGTAGGATGCGTATCGGAATTTAAGGTGTAAGAAATCGGTTACAAAGTGCGTTTGAAATCGCTACTTCCCCCGTTTTAAAAGTTAGAAAAAACAAGAGGAAAAAAAAACAATGACAAACAGAAGAAAATGATAAATAAAAAACAGTGATTTCTAGTTGGCAGAAAGAGCGTTCGGCAATGAAGAAAAACCTCGGCTTCTTGAATAGAGAGACATAACAATGATCCACAGGTAGGTTGCCTCATATTCCTGCGGTGTGTTAACTACATAAAAAAAAATATTTACCGAAGTGATCTATAGGCATATAGCCTACAGACTCGATGTTTGTTTTTCCTTATATCAAATGAACAAGCATTATTACGATAATCAAAAAGGATAAGCTACTAAAATACGCTCAGTTATACAAGAAAAAGTCCTGACAAACTAACCTCGAAAAGAAACAAATTTTGACTTTTATAATTGAGGTTATGTTATATCTACGTTCAAAATAATAGGATAATACAGTGACTTTCAATATTATAGATCGTCTCAACCTCCGAATGCAGTACAGAGCTTATGAGAATTCGTTACACGGTTGCCAAAAAATCGAATCAGCTGTACATTATTACTTCCGGTTCCATTATTTGGGTTTTTGACAGTTAAAATGCATATTTTGAGGAAACAGTAGAATATAAAAAAAACATGATTTTCCTTATTTAAGAATCAGTGAAAGAGCCCATAATTTTATTTATTATTACTCGACATTAACGTAATTTACATTTCGAACATTTATTTAGGAATGGGGTACATAATTTATTTAAAAAAATCAAATATACCCTTACCACCTCGGTGAGTGAAGAACTTCTGGATACGTATTTCGGCAACCAAGTTGCCATCCTCAGCAGAATCTACGAAGGAAGATAATGTTAGACGTCACACTCTGGGAGATTTGCACCACACAGAACACCGCTTGAATAACACTGAGTGTTATTCTTATATATGCCGTTTGGTAATATTACTGTCAAAACTGTCAAAATTTGAAACACAACTTGACAAAACAAAATTCCTATTCCCCCGGCAGAACATTACTGAAAATATCCAAGTATATCCGCTTCGACAAAGTCTCTTTTCACAACTTACTGTAATAGATACTTCTTAGCACGACAGAAGAAGCGAACAATACCTTCAATTTCGACGGTTCTTTAAGCCGCCCGTAAACTTCTTACATATTTATTTCTTTCTTTTCTACCTCCCCTTTTTCCTATTTCCGCTTCCCGGCTAACCTCGCATATATACTACGCTTAATACGAGCGAAGGTAAACGCAATTGAAGTTTCAATCTCGCGTGTTTTCGTTCGTAAATACCGGCAAGAAAGGAAGCAGCGTGGAAGATAAAGTTAAAATTTAAACTTCGGATCGATTACAGTTAGTAAACTTGCGTTGAAAAGCATCTATGGTTCTCGCAATTTAACAACTGACTTTTGACATGTCGTCGCTTCATGACATGGGTGCCATGCATTGCAAAGCATCTCGTATGATTTGACTGATATATAGATAGGTTATGGTGAAAAGAGTACGAAAACTATCAACGCCAATTGAAACGTCAAAATGGCAAATGTCAAATAAGTGTGTTTATAACTTATCTCCAATTGAAAAAATGTCACTAGATTTGACATTATTATGCATTTACTGAATGTGAAGTTGTGTTTGGCTGTATTGGTATGATTCTAACATTATCGCTGTCAAAAGTCGTCTATTGCGTTGTTGTTCGCGTAAGTGTCAAATTTGACAAGTAAATATTTAAAATTTGACAACTCAACTCAAATTTTAGCATTTCTCGTAATGTATGCAATTTTTACGATGACGTCACATAGTTCGTGTCTTCCCATTTTGAAACTACTCTACATATTTATGTAGGCGAAAGATTTTCTACTAATAAAAGAAAAGTTATTTTTACTGATATTTATAAAAAAAAAACAAAGTCAGTCTCATTTTGATGCCAATTGCGACAGTTTGTTTTGCATAAATAGCGTTGGTACCACTCGATATATATCACGATTAATCAATGACAGTTATTTCAATTGAATGATTATTTTCGAAGTGGAAAAGTCAAAATTTTTATTACCTCAAAAGAAGAATTAAAAATTAAGTGGATTATTTTAATATCAGTTTTTAAGTCAATTTCTTATCGCATAAAATGAAGTACAATACGATATGAGCTGTCATTTTTGACACTTATCGTAAAATGTACATAGTTCTTTTGTATCGTTGATGTTGGCAGCGGTTGATGTCTACCACAACCGTCAAAGCGAGCGTTAAAATCAAGATAAAGTTTATTATTTTAGGAGCCTATTGATTTAAATAAATGTAGGGTAAATGGAATAAAAATTTAGAGATTTTCGCGATGGTTATTGGCTTATATCGTCGCAATTATTAATAGGAGGTAATTCTAACTTTACGTAAATACTTACAAATTTACGTTTTAAAACATAGCTCAATTTAAAATTCCTAACTTATTAAATTTTCGAGAAATTGACAAGTTTTGGTCCAAAACAAATATGATTTTTTTTTCTCTATCGAATTTATTCACTATTTGCCATTATTATTGTTATAGTAAAGATCCATTTTTACCTATTTTCCTACGTCACGAAAACATTACTCTTTTTATTGAGGCATGAACGATCTTTAACATAAGTGAAGCCGGATACCGATAGAAGAAACGATGGGCCAATGGAAAATAACACAGTTTTTCCCTATCTGCGTATTCTAGAGAAATCGTTCGATACCGGAATATTATCTTATATATCCTGGTCGTTTTCGATACGCCGATATTGTAATAATAGAAATTGATAAAGGTTTCTGTAAGTGCTCCTAAAAAATCCATTCGCATAACAACCCTGTTTCGCCCTATCTGCTTCTGACTGTATTTTTAGTGTTATTTTTTTTTTTGTTAGAAAGAGACCACTCTCAAATAATATCCAAAAATATCATATAAAGATGTAATAATAGCAATGGAAATATCTAAAGATAAAATCATTACGTCAGATTTGTTTATGACATATCATTTTGATCCAGTTACACCAACCGCTATTGCAACGAACTGTGGGAAATGACGGTTGTCAAATTTTTTGAGGTTATTAACAAAGCTTTCATAAATATGTATTACTTCATTTGTAAATACTTACAGAATAGAAGTGGATAAGTCGAGCTTATTTGAAATATGTTCTTTTTTTTTATTAAAATAATGTGTTACACTAACAGTAAACTTGTTATATCGAAAACCATCTATTTTTAAATCAAAATAAGTAGAAAATATGGAACCAAGAAACATGAACCTGTTACGGAAATAGAATGTATCTATTATATAGTTTAATATACGTTACCAATGATAAACTAAAATAAATTAAAGTCAATACGAAATTAAAAAATATTTAATCTCTGTCTTCTGACTTGAGTCAAATTGACAAATTCTTCAACATTTGCTTCAGGTTCGTACCAATTTTTAATTATTTTTTGTGTATGGTTTATACAATTTTCCCTGATGTCTGGTGTACAGCTGTCCAAGCTTTCTTGCCACATATCTAAAACTTGTCTATCGCCATAACCATCTCGACCAATATGCTTATTATAGGAACCTTCACCATGTGCCCATATCAATTCAATCGTATTGAAATCACACTGATGCGGAGGAATTCGTAAGAGTGTACCACCTATTCGCAGCCTTATCCCCCAAGGTTGTTGTTTATCAGATATGCTAAACTACTAAAAGCTATTGAATATTCATAATCACATTATCCCTAAGCCTCATCGTAATCTACATGCGTGTCTATAGTTTCGTATGTGTGTAAGCAACTCGCGATTATGTTTTCAACAAGTCCTGCATCCGTGCGAATAATATGCCAGTGAATAGTGTCCTGATTAGGGTGGAATTAAGTATTCGCATAAATTGGATTGAATACACTACGGTATTAGTACGGATATGCATACAGTAGCTCCATAAAGTATTCGTACTATACATAAAAACCGATATTAAAGTAAATACTTAACATTGCAATTTAAATGATTTTTTAAATATATTTACTCGAAAGGATTTTTGTTAGATTTTACGAAATCTTTGCCACAATACATGTCGTATATTCTTGTAGAAATAGTGGGAACTTGCTTTATCTGACAAAATAGACATTATTATGTTGCATAAAGAAGGTAAAAGCTGCAACAGCATTGCAAAAATTATACATAGGTCGAAGATCTACGACACAATTTGGTATTAAAAAATATTACGAAATCAGTGTCCAGGTTGTTGAAAAAGGTGAAATTCGGCTGCCTAGAACTGCCCGAAAATTTTAAAGATAAGCGACTATCGAGGAAACTTGAAGGAACACGTATTAAGGGGTAATCCAGGAATTTTGGAGGAGCGTAGAGACCGAACCAGAGTGTATGGGAAGCTGAAAGTTCACTGCAAGTTTGAAGCACAATCGAGGAACTTTGGAGGAGCATAGAGACCGAACCATAGGGTGTGCGCAGTTGAAATTTTCAGCGTGTACTGAGCATATATGGCTAACTATCCCTGCAAAACTTCACGCCATTCGGCTGTCTAGAACTGTCGGAAGAAAATTAGAGTTGATATTCCTGCAAAACTATTTGAGGTTAAAGTTTGCACTGATTATATTATATATGGCTAACTATACCTTCCAAGTTTGACGAAATTCGGCTGCCTAGAACTGCCCGAAAAATTTAAAGATGACAGGCGAATGATCGCAACTGTATTTGCTTTAAAACTTCATCATTGGATCGTTTATTATTTGCCTGTTGGAATAGTTTTTACCTTGACTTCATATCGATTAAAATTTAAACGTGTTGTGAAAGAAACACAAACCATCTATCTACGCGTAAAGGTGAAATCTACCTTTTCCGGTCGAATGGCACACTCGTCAATTTATTTTTTCCCTTTCCTCGGTGGAGAATGAGCGAGGTGTATGTGGCAGAAATAATCTTCCGTACGTCTCGAACTGTGATGCGTGGGACTACCGCATCAGTGTCGTAGGGCGATAAGATAAGACGGTGGGCGAGAAAAGCAAACGGAAAATGGAAGGTGAATTCGACAGGCGGATTATGACTTGTTATGAACTTGTATTTATATACAGGGTTCAAGTTTTTTCTTCTCGTTTCTATCCTCTCGTTATGCGTGTAAGAAAGTTCCTTTTCCCACAATTTTTTTGCGGGCAATGGAAGAAGTCCCGGTCGGACGAAGACGAACTGTTGTCTTGTCCTGGTCGGACGAAAACAAACACGGTGAATAATTTTTATACGTTTTTATTCATCGAAGTTACCAGGGCGAAATAAAAACATCGTAAAAATCTGGAACAATAAAAACGGGAAGAAAATATTTGATATTCACGCGACGTAACTGTTAATTGTTAAAAGCCAACAACAAAAAAAAGTCGGAATTTAATTTTTGCCCCGTAAAATTAAACCCGATTATATATATATACACTTTCAAAAATGGAAGGCACGTATTACGTAACGGGAGCATCGTGAGAGGGGCGGTCGAGAAAGCAGTTTTGGAGCGTCCGCTATGGAGGGGTGGATTTAATAAAAGTTTTAATCCGGACTGGCAACTCCGGCAGAAATATGAGATTATGCGGATTGTTTTAACGTGCTTTTTCTACCGTTCTGTCAGGTAGTCAAATATTTGAGGGAAAAGTTCCCCCCTCCCTCCCCATTTCTCTTAAATTCAAACTTTTATGTATTATATTTCTTACCCAACGCGTAAGTAGGAACTTTTAAAACGTCTTTGCTATTTGTTCGCGTGGATCGTTTCAGACCGGGGGAACATTACAAATTGTTGAAACAAAAACGAATATTTTTACTATATTTTAATAATAAAACTGTTCTATATCCTTTACAAAAGAAATATTGTAAATTCATATATTTGAAAGTAATACACTTTCTTGTAATTTCTTTTACATATGCTTATACTTGTTACATCAATATTAAAAAAGATAAAATGATATTTTAGTAGTAATCAGTACTTTGTTTAATTCAAGATACGGGCTGCGATGCAACATGTTGTCATACTGCAGAAACTGTCCCTTAAGATTAAAGATGTTGCTTTGTATATCAAACAAAATATAATTCCCTAATCAAGTAAATAAACATGTCAGGGAATTATAAAAAAAAAATTTTAGACTTGCATATTTGTGCTTTATGCATTTTTATACACATCGCACGTTTTTAAACATAATTTTGTGCAATTAATACAGTTTATTTCACTAGCGCTGTAATAAGGTCTATTACAGCACTAGTTGCGTATTAGAAATGGGACATTTAGCGGATTTATTTTAAGTTGGTGACATCGCGACAATAATGGAGATATCAATGTGACATTTTAAGGTTGTAGTTAAACTAACAAAATTTATTGTAGTTACATTGTATTTGCAATACAATAGTAAATAGTTTATTACAAAGAGAAACTAACACAGACTTGATATTTTAATTGATCTTTGGAAATGTGCAATTATTATATACATTTATATTTACATTTGAATTGATAGTAATACCATGTGCAGAAGAGACATTCTGTTGAATATTATCATTATCTGTGATAGTGATATTGTTTCTTTTCGAGTAAAAGTCACATTCAAACTGTGAACCATTCCCAGAACATCCAGGCAGATTAACGTTCTTTTGCTGTGCAAATATATTTACGACATCAATTTTATTTTTTTTATGGAAGAGGCAACGTAGTTTTCAGCAACACCCGAGCTTTCCCAACCACCTAATCGTTTTATGGTCAAAATATCACCTACATTGTTTGATATATGTGTAGCACTGGATCTTCTAAAACAATGTCCTGTGTAAAGAGGAGGCCGGATCCTATAAACGAAAACGAATAAACTGGTACGATAAACGAACGATAAACGAAGAAAACTGGTAATCTCTTTAGGAATATTTCCCATAGTGTTAATACCAATAGGGCTATTAATTAAATAGCCATGTCGATAAGTTGGGGAAAAACGTTTGTAGGTAACTGTTTTAGGCCGAAGATTGTTATATTTTTTTATTAGTTCCATGCTGTTGACATCAGTTACTGCAAACATTCTGGGAACACTGTTTTTTGTTTTAAGTACTCTGACCACAATGGAATCGGATTTATATTGAAGGTCTTCCACACATATATTAAATAATTCCTCTCGTCTGCAGGCTCCATTGTATCTCATTATCAAAATAACCTAGAGAATATAAGCTATTTACAAAAGTTGATAGAATAAAGTTAACATTCACTTTTATAGCTAAGTATATTTTATAATCCGCTTCTCTTAAAAATTTATGAACGCCTTGCTCTTCTAAAATTTTAGATTATTTTGCTTGATAGTCTTTAGATAGCTTTAGTAATGCTTGAAGTTTCATATACTTAGGTATGTCCACATTTCTATGTATATTTAAACACGATCTTAACATCGAATAAATTGATCATAGTGAAAAAACGTTTTCAGAAATATGAAGAATCCCTTTTTCTTTGCACCATTTTAAAAATTTTGTTACCGCTTTTCTCATACAATGCATAAGATTTCTCCGGAAGTAAATTAGTAACTGCGTTTGCAGCAACAAACGGTGGAGCACATGAAAAACGTCTAGAACTCATTTTGAAATAATTTAACAATGAAATGTCAAATTAATTTCTCAATTCAATCTATTTGAATTTTACACCAAGCTAATGCGCATGTTACCAACCGCCACAAAATTTCCCTTATATTATCAAATTTTTCTGTTGTTTTCACAAATGGAGAAATTAAAAAAAATCATTGCAAAAAATAGCATAAAAACACGTTTCACAAGACATTAAAGCACTCATATTCATGAACCTTGAATTCATATTTTCAAACGCCATTACGAACCTAGTTTTTTATTATGCTATTTCCTAACGCAATTTAAATAGAATTAAATTTGATTGCACCCATACAAAACTTGACGACTACTATTTTTTTGCACAAAATAATTGAATCTGAAGCCTGAAGTAAGGGAAGATAAATGATACTTAAGAAACGTACCTATATGTATATCAGATTTTCGACACCTTGGGGAATAGTACAGATGAAAAAGAAAAAATGAAATTTTGCCGGCGCGAAGTATTAAATTACAAATGCTAATATTGCGATCTCTATGCGTCAAGATATTAGCCGTCAAATTGTGTATTCCAACCTATATAACATCTAAAAGATATGTTTTTTTTTTATAACAGGCAATTTGATCATGGCATTATTAGAGAAATCAGCCTTCTGTGTTTTATATCACCGATATTGGAATAGGTGATTATAACTTTGCACAAATATTTTTGGGATAATATGGTACGGTGCCAAATTTCAGTAGATTTTGGCTTGTGTTTAGAATTTGTTATTTACAATATCCATTACCTTCGTAAACGTCTAAAATGTACGCCTCACTTCATCCACTTGGAAATCACTAACACAAACGTCTTGATACATGGATGAAAAATGATTGAGTTGGCATATCTTCACATTTAACATCCAGATCCTCTAAGACAGTAAGATCGAAATCCTATTTATTTGATTCTCCTTGTAGGCTTCGAAGAACAACTTCCCACGCCGAATACTTTTAGTAATGTTCTTTGATCGTAGTACGCACTCTGAATAGGCTATTCTCTTAGATTCATTTATTTCCCGCTTTAAATATTCGCAGAATGTTTTATATTGTTCTTGAGTTATTAGTTGTTGATTGATATAGTTGCCCCTTTATGCCAGATAACATTTTGATATGCTCTGTCAACCAGCTACGTTGCAGTGTGTCATTTCAATTGTTTGTTTGTTGTTGTGTCTTCCAATTATGCAGTAGTTGTTTTTTTGAAAATTTGTGTAGCTCAGGTTTACGTTTTGTGTATTCAGTGCGTCTTGCCTAAATCATTTCTTATATATTCCAGCATATTCTCCGTTTTATTGTTATTTTTAGTTAATTTCACCAAGAACCAGCTGCCGTCCGTCAACAATTTGATGAATTTAATTTTGTTTTGAGGATTTCTCTGTTTCGAAATTAGAAATAGAAAAACTTAGTGTTTGAACTGTGTGGTCGCATAGCGGAGATTGATTGGCGCATACAATATCACCCTGTAGATAGATAGAAAGGTAGCTTTTACGGACAGTTACTGCGGCTGTGGATTAACCCAAATCCCGAAGAAGAGATCTTTTCTTGGTCCCACAGGATGGATAAATATTCATGTTAAGCTAAGCGAAAGCTCCAAATGGTATCTGCTGTTTATTTAATAGGGTGTTAACATTCCTAATGCTCGCAAATATAATCCAGTGTAGCTAACCACCTTTGCTGTGTGTACGTAGACTTACAAACAAGGACCCTGCGTTGCTGAATACTCAGGTTTGTATCTGGGAATCCACACAACCCCTATGTTGTAATCTTTAAACTGTGCATAAAGTATAAATACATTCACCAGGTAGATGTGATCATAAAAACTTTTGTTTTGAATATCAGCGTATATCTCCGAAACGACCGGCATATACATTACGAATTAGTAATAACAGCAAGACGCCAAGACTCGAGAAATTACTTATTTCCTCTCTTCCTCCAATATTCATTCACCCCTTGGTAGCAAGGGTAACATCTACCGCCAAAGCACGGGTTTTATCATTGTGTAATTAGAACAGACACCTAGCGCCTTTGTCTCGATGCGACAGCACTAGCTTTGGAGAAAGGCGCACAAAGAACCCTGTCGCAAAATGTTACCAACCCCCCTGACGCACCGGAGTAATAATTTAGCCGAGCAAGATTCCCGTTTCGCAAGAAAACTTTATGAAAGATAGATGTTCGAAACGTCGCGGGCCGGTAACGTGTAATTACAACTCCCTTTTGTGCGTCGCACAAGCAACACACCTTGACGCGAAACAGAGGTTTGTAACTTCGCTACGTCACGTCGGGATTGGGATTAAGCTGTCACCGAATAGGAGTAGTCGAAAGTTCTTTGACTTATCGTAATGCGATTGTGCGCTAACGGTTAATGTGTTTCGAGGAGCAAAACACGGAAAGCCATCTGTGGAATTGCTTTATAAAACAATGAAGCATGGTTAATTTCAAAAGTATGACACACGACGAAGATTTGACTCATTAAATCTGGTATAAATTTCATCTAATTCAACTTATCGTGTGGTAATAATCTATAAAACACAAATAGATTTCTATAGTTCGTCTCAACCTCCGAATATAGTACAGAGCTTATCAGAATTCGATACTCAGTTGCCAAATCGTCGAATCAGCTGTACATTATTACTTCCTATTCCATTATTTGGGCTTCTGTCAACTGAAATGCATATTTTGAGGAAAACAATAAAATATAAAAAACATGATTTTTTTATTTAAGAATCAGTGAAAAAGCCCATAATTTTATTTATTATTACACAACATTAACGTAATTTACATTTCGAACATT
>JARFOC010045928.1:0-51193 GCA_031763485.1 Osmoderma eremita | reverse complement strand
AAGAAAGTTGATGATGGCCAGAAGGAATCGAAACGTCATATAAAAATTTTGAGTACACCATTAGATAGAAGATCAAATGTGTTTTTAGTTTTTCTCTGCTAGAGGTAAAAGAAGAAAATGAGTTCTTTTAGTTTTTATTTTAATCTCGAAAGTCATTTGTCACAGGTTTATTTTTTCTTCGGGTTCATAACAAACACAAAATTTAGCAACTTTGCCAAATTTTAACCTACCCTCTATCTCCAATAATAAGCGAGATCCCCATGGTGAGGGTCGAAAATGAATCAGCCTGTACAGTACCCCTAAGCAGAATTAATTATTACCATCGTTAGAAATCGTGATTATAGGCAGCCGTTTACACCGTAAGCATTTACAAAATTCATTTGGTATTAGGTATAGTGCAGCTCACGTTTTAAAGGAAGTATTACTCTTATGGACCATATCCATTCTTTTTTATTTTATACGTATTTATATAAGGCTATTCTTTTCTATAACGGGGATTGTTGCCACATATTATTTGGTGGCTGTTGGTATTAATTACTGTTTCTGTCATTTGTCAATTTCGGTGCATCTTTCTGTATTACTTGTATTCTCCCAGTTTTTCTTGTCTACTATTACGTATTTATCTTCGACAAATCAGTTTTTTCATTGTGGAAGAATTATTAAAGCGTGATTTGCTGGAAATAGTATCACAACAAAAGAATAATTACAATAAATATGTACTCGATGAAGCAGTTGCTCAACAGGGACACACCATTCTGAGATTACCACCGTATCACTGCACCTTAAATCCCATTGAACTGGTATAGGCGCATGTCAAGCATTATATGAGGCACAATAATACAAGATTTCAAGTTCAAGACATGCCTGTGCTTATTCGGCAAGGATACGACAATGTTTCAATACAGAATTGGCAAAATTACATTGGAAATGTTACGAGAATTAAGACAATTAATACTTATCATAGTGGTTTTATTTTACTTATATTTGATCAATTTTAGTTGAAGAAGAAATGTGAAAATTGGACGGGATGGAAGATTAATCTAAAGAATTTATTATTAAGTTAACATCGGCCTCATCATCATCATAGTCATGGTCTTCCTATAATACTTAATTTGACACATTTATTATAGAAATGATTTTTAATTTGTTGTAAGCATACTCGTGTAGGTATTTGTATATTTATATTGTGTAAATCCATATATATTTCTCTGTAAATAAATGCAATATTACAGGTGATTAACAGCAATAATAGCGATAAACATGTGTATTTTGATGTTTCCTTAAGGTTACGTATGTTTGTGGTATAATAATCAACAGTATTCTATCAACATTCGTATAAGAACATAACCCATAAATACAAATCTTTCCAGGATAAATTCAGATTGATATTTATCAGTTGGCAACATAAAATTTACTATAGTGTTCAGAGCGACAACATATGGAAAATTAATTAACTAAATAGATTTGGCAACGTGGGGTATGATCTCCATAAAAGCAATACTTCCTTCAAAACTTGGAACTGCACTATATATATATTACCATCAACATCTTACCAAACGGAGACAGCTGACTTCCCACCGTGCTTATATTCGTGTACTTTCAAACTAGAATCCATTTTGTAAACTATATATCTCACCTTTCATTTCATTCCCCAACTTATATCCTATCTTTATCTAACGACATTACCATTATTTAAAAAAAAATTAAATATTGTTCATGCCAACAACAGTTAATATTTGTTCGAAATTCCCTGAAAGATATACACGGGTTTTACTTTTTCTATTTCAGATTTCAAAAAAAAATGCAGGAAATATCCCTCTATTAGAACCAGGAGTGTTCCACAAGAGATAACGCACATTCCGGAAGGCCAAAATACATTTGACCTTTTTAATTATAATTTAGTGATCCAATTTCTCAAATTTGATTAGTACTACCTACGGTAAATTTCTACATCGCAATCCTTGTGATTATTACTTAAACGCCAATATTTCTGTTCTGGTTTTCTATCGCCAATCTCAACTCGGAATTAATTTCAAATAATAGCTTCTATTATCTAATGTTCAGTCTAATTGACATAATTCTTAATATAGCTTTTCATGCGTGCGAACAAAGAAATCGTTTGTTCATCTATTATGTTTTGTATGCATCTAAGCGGTATACATGCAAGTATTATTTATTACTTAGTACGCGGTGTCGAAGATGTCATGAAATTGGTTCGGCTTTTCTTCAATTTTATCGATACTTATTTCTCAGTGGAATGGCCGACAAAGAGAGGCGGTCGCTCTTCTATTTATCAGATTATGCCGGCCGTGTGATTATAATAACAACAATCTTATTATAAAGAATGTATTGAGAATTCCAAGAAAACAAAATCTGCCTCATTTTGCATTGTATTGCAAAATGAGAAATTATAAATTACCCTTAAAGGTGGCGCTGTAATTGTCAAAGTGACGTTAAAGCTGTATTTAGTGCAATCTAATGCTCTTTTTACTTTCTGCCAATTGTAAATTATATTTGTTTAGTCCAGACATCAATTCAGTATGAATTATAGATATGCACGTATTTAAGTGCCTGGTAATAGCAGAAGTTAGAAGTTAAGCAGTCAGCAGAAACATTTCATAGAATTACTAATCGATTTCCGGTAATTCAATAACCACAGAATACTCCTAACCTAAACAATATATTTGCTAATAACGCATTCATCATAAATGCATTTACTTAATACCGTATACACAACACTACAATATACATTCATCTATGTAGTGTAGCGTTTATGGAAGTTCCTACTGCCCTTTCTAATCACACCTGACTAATTGATTCAAGATCATTTATTTAAACTACCGGAAAAGGATTGTAAAAGCGTTTGTCATACCTAAAAATCCTAGTACTACATGTTACCATATCAGCAAATGTCCTATGACAATGCAGATTATAAATAAATAATATCACGTATTATTAATTATAGAGGGAGACTTATATACAAACAAAAACGTTTGTAATACTGACATGTCGGCTTTTCCTGTGGTAAAAACTATGATGTGTCTTTCGAAGAACCGTTTAACTCTTCTTACTTACGCTGTTTTCGCGTCATGTAAAGATTCTGTCAGATCTCTAACACGCCTGTTACTACTGCAAGGATCGAAAGATCTATTTTCATTAATTGATTCATATTACGATGAAATATAGATTTTCTGCAATAAATTCAGTAAATTACTACCGAAGACAAATTCAACAAATTCGTTTTTAATTCCTTGAAATACATGTTCCGTTTCTAATAATAATGATTTCTTGTCAGGACAATGTACAACAAATATCCAATGACAGGGCATTCAACAATTTAGTAAACAATTAAATAATAATTTCACAAATTCAACTGATATACTGGCTGTCCTACATTTATTAATCAAAACTGGTAACCAACAGAGATAATATATTAAGAATAGATGGGGCACTTAACGTTAAAATCAAGTGCCTATTCCTCTGGTGGTCTGCGAACCCAACTAAACAGATTACCGCGCCAAATCTCATATATTTTAAACTTGACAGGATCAAAATTCTATTCATTCCCATACAAGCTTTATTTCGCATGTCATTCACAAAATATGCCAAAAAGTGTATGCATTCTGCCGTGCAGAGTTTTAAGTAGCACGTGTTCTATTTCCAACTATAATTCGGTTCAGAAAGTGAGCGCACAAGTTGCGCAAAAAACACGCATTGGTTTCGTTTAACGCATTCCTGAAAGTCATGTTTACAATTGGAATTAACTTTTTGCTTACCAGACGGAATACCATAAACACACTGTTCGGATTACTCCCGCCGCGCAAAATTGTTAAATCCACTTGTTCTTCAAACACAATAACGCACCAACCAGATTTAACAATAATATTATTCACGTACCGACTTCTACAATAGTAACTTAAAGACTAAAGACTCTGAAGGAAAACAATTCGCTCTAATATTAATCTACCCTACTCAACAAAAACATAGCCGTTAGGAATATAATTACACAAAAAAGTACAGCCGGTCCAGGTACCTGGCGATGAATCATCTTTAGCGCGACGTACGTTAACACAATAATAATTAATTCGGGACACGTCAATATTTACAGGCGAAATACACAGTAATAATAAAAATAAGGATAACGATTAAACAATAAGTAAAAACCAAAAGAACTACTAACAACTAGGAATTGTAATAGAAATTTGAAATGCTCTATGCAGATTTCTAGAATTTTACACCCAGAGCCCTTTATTAGATAAAACTTAGAGCCCTCTATTGGTCGAGTAACCCCTTGTTTACACCAAAGGTATACTAGTGCACCCCCTCGGTAACCAAGAAGAGTTGATACCTATAATGTTATTAAAATTGTTCAGACATAGATCCAAACAAATAATATTTTTAGAGTTTTCAAGCAAAACGTTTTTTTTTAAATTCTACTTGAGGGGCGTGGTCTTAAGTCATATATATTACATGGACATGACTATCACCTTATCAGACTAAATACGTTACTGTATGTTACTGTACATGTACAACCTACGATTTCCGAGCTATTACTTTCTTGCTTATCTGACCAGTCATTTAAGCGGAAACGGAAACGTATGTGCAATCCGTGCGATCTATTACGCGACGTATACAATTTCAAAATTGATTAGACTGATTATCGTTACTGTCAATGTCAGCTGTTGTCTATAAATGTCTATGACCCAGCTATTTATCTCTTCTGTGTTGTGACAGAATTGTGTTTTATTGTTATTTATGTTTTATATAAACGAATTAAAGGGAAGTACACTTTTTGCAAGATTTTAAATATATCATCAGATGCGATTGTTAAGGGAGTTAAGTCAGAATTTTGAACATACCTTTAAAATAAACGGCAATAAGTGTCGACGAATTTGTATGTCTTCTACCAAATGTGATTTTATTGCTTCTACGTGTGTTATGTCATTGGTTGTAACATGGAGAAGTAACCGCCTTATTTATATTTTATGTTTTTTAACTTTTTAACGAACCTAACTCTCTTTGCCCTATCTTCAATAATGACTTAACTCCATGTACATATATAAACAGAAACATACGACCAATAGCAAACAAATTAACATAAAAGTAGAACTGCAAATATTTCTTGTTATTCTGGATATAAAATTAAAAATTGAGTTTACATCGCAGATCTTTAGGCAAAAGATGAGAAATTGAAAAACTAATTTTTACTTTCTTCGTGTTCACCCTTAAGAAAAACTTGAAAACACTTCACAAACTATGCGTATTTCAATAACATCCTATATTTTTATTCTCACAGTAACGCTAAACATTCTTCTTGTCCTTCATTAAAGGATAAATATCAGAAATTTCTAAATTTGTCATTATTCTTATGAAAATATGCAAGCCGCTTTGAAAATTGAAGATAGAATATCCTTTTTTAAAAAGTGATATGTACCCTTGTAAGCATTTACCAGTTGTACCTTATTTGCTTTTACTATTATTTGTAAATTTATGGTTTAAAAAGGTGCATCCTGGAGTTGAGGCATTTTTGTACCGGATTCTTTAATAATACATTTAGTAATAATGTCTTTCGTTTGACATATTGGGTAATCTCAAACATAAACATTAATAACTGATATGAAATTAATAATTTAGTGACATCTTACCTAATTGTTCACGTTACCCTGTTATTATTTATATTTAACAATTTCAACATTAATTCGTCGCGGGAATTCCTTATTTCAACTCGTACTACTGTAAGCGTGTTGACATTAAAAAATTAGGTTATGCATCAGAACTATTATTATCTTTGATGTATATCAAATTTAATTCAAATTGCGCGCGATTCTCATGCCGTGGCTAACGCGTGGTCAGGTGTGAATGAGGAGATAGAAATAACCGTATGTTAGACAGAAATGCAGCCATTTTTTAATGTCTATGATATGTTAAAACACACTTGAGAAATATAGCTGCATCCATGTAATATATCTGATCTAACGGCGTGGTACAACAAATGTGATCTTATCTAACCATTTAGGGGCATCCAAGTGAGAGTGAAAAAAGTTAAAATATCATTACGATTTCGTCGATTCTAAAAGCGAGATGTATTAAGTAAAAATTACTATGAAAGATATCACAATTAAGTAATCAGAACCAACTCTGTCGTTCTTTGTTGGCAATCAAAAACATTCCTTCGTTATTGAGTTTTCATCAATTAATTTTTTCTTCACATTTAATAACTTGTATAGTATTTGTAGGTAAAAATTACAAAAACGGTGCAATTTGTTACATTTCCCATATACACCTTGCATCCAACTGTATCTCTGTAAAATCCTATTTCTTCCCCTCGAAACAGTTTACAATTCAGTTTGGATCAAACGATTTGCAACACAACATACAAAAATAACGCGACGTGCATTAATATGACCGTAATTGCTACATTATTGACCCGAAATACACACTAAATTACCCATTTCTTGAGAAGAGACAGAAGTAGAAGATCCGTTATCAGCGACTCTACGATTAATGATGCTACGACTATACGTAATTAGTACATTACGGGATCATTATATTGGAACGCGAACATAATGGTCGTTTGTTCTGGCTTCGTTAAACACGTTATTAAAGTTTTAGGTTATCATACGATTTACAATGGCAGGAAATATAAACATACATACAGACAATCAATCAGTAATGCATAAGTAGATTCACATGCATAAAAGCAGGCACTAGATTATTATTGTATGGTTGCAATTTAACAGGTGCTACTTTCCCAGAAACCTCGTTAAGTTGTAATACCGTTGGAAATTCACCTATTTGAAATATAAAAACATTAAGTAACTCAGACATCGTGCAAATACAAAAGTAACCTCATAACTTACTACCCTAAAGTTCATTCACTGCAATCAGTGTCGGTATACAATTGCCAAAATTTAAGTGGATTAAATAATGGCGGGTAATTTGAAAGTAAAATGTCAGTTTTATTATAAACCTTTGTCAATTTCTTTGAAAGTAACACTAAATTCTAATGAAATATTTTAGTAAAATGTTTAAGAAAAATATACGTTTATGTTTATGTCAGTTTATTTAATCCGACAAAAAAATGGAAACAATTTTTTTTTTATATATTCCGTATTTCACGTATTCAAACACACTTCGGAATAAAATAGAGCTCCATGAGACAGTTTAATAGTTCTTTGTTAAAGTAGTCACAATTATCACGGTAATAGAACGATGCACAAATTACTTCAAATATCAATTTTTTTATGTTGATAATGCGGAAGCATCACTTGCGGAGTATATTTCCGATGATGATCCAGTATTAGCGATAATAATAAATTCTTCCATCATATCCTCTACGATGCTATACAGCTAATGCATCTTACTTTCTATCAGATTTAAATTGCAATGATATGGTGGCAACCTTAAAATTTTACGATCAGTGTCTGGTACAATCTCATCGATTACATAGGATATCGGATTATTTTTCTGATAGCTTTTAGCGAGTTCCAGAAGTTCAACTTTTAAGTATGAGAAATCGCAGGCAATTCATTTTGAAACAAGCCAATTAATTAAAATATCCTTTTTCCAATCAGTCGTTGGCATTTTTTCTGCCTTGACGGAATGGTATAGGGCGTTATCCATTACAATAACACAATCTGGTTCTAAAAAGGGTAGAATATTTCTCATCTACTGTGTAAATACTTCACCATTTCACAGTATACAATCTAAGCAGTAGTCTCACTTGCTGTCGGCGCCTTTGATCTTTTGAAAACACCCTGAGCCCCGCGCAGGTTACTGCGCAGTGAATTTAAGCCGCGTATTAAGTGAAATTTGAAATCCACTAACATGATATGGTCGTTATTTTAGGTACATACGAATTAGTATCGTTTTCTAAGCAGCCCTTTTTATCCTTCACAAACCACAATTGGCTAAAAGTGTATTTACATGGATAAAAGAATAAAAATAATGAAACTGCTACTTACCTTATCACGTTTACTATCCTTTTTCACAGCAGTTGAATTATTATAAATGTGTAATAGTAAGAAGCACTTTCTTGTTTAAATTTTGCCGTGAGGATAAAATACATTAAAGAAGAGTGTTGAGATAGTCGTTAACTATTAATATAATAATAATTACATTCAGATAACCAATATTACCGTTTAACAACAATGTTGGAACTGCATTGCATGTTAGGCGATTCCTTGCCTCATTCTTAGAAAACTTTTCTTGAAGATGTATTCTCCATATTCTGGCATAACGATGAGGCTGTTAGCTCGGGTCGTCCAATGTTTGCAATCCATTGCAATTTTCTGTGAATAATTGTTAGATAAATAAAAAAGGAAGATATGTACATTCTTACAACATGAAACAATATTGTAATTTTCAATAGATAAAAATGTGGCAACAAGGTTAAACATACCTATCTTCGGATATTAAAAAAAAACTAACTAGTTTATTATTGTCCTTGTTACTGTATTCACTAGTACAACTCAAAACACTGCACTTGATCTTCATCTTCATATATTTTATCACCAATCCACTATTTACATCTACTGAAATCGCGGGTTTTGTGTTTGACACGCCGCCGAATTTATGCTTGCGCAGTAACCTGAGTGAGACTACTGGATAAATTGTATACTGTGACCATTTCCAATCCGGATCAACAAAGTCATTATGTAACTACCAAATATAATATTATAATTAACAATCCCTTTTCTGCAATATGCTGAACAAATAATATAACGAGAAACACAAGAAAGAACCAAATATACAACTAAAAGCAACCGAGGAAATTTAAGAACTGACATTACAAAAACAGTAATATTTCATTTTATCCGAAATAAATTTCGTTACACACACAGCTTTTTTCGTCGTGTGTCATTTTGCCTTACGTATTAGCCAATAGCAATGGTCCAAAATATAAGCCTATCTTACCCAACGCTATTTTCTTAAAGTGAATGATATATAAGTAGGTACATGTATGATTTAGACAATAATCATATTTGTAAGCTTAATTTTGGCAGGTTTAAATGTAGATAGGTTAAGATCGCAGAAAATAACAAGAAAATGACATTAGTGCAAAACAATCAAATGACAGCAACTATTACCCCCTGTTGTTATCTGTTCAACGTAAAAGTCCTCTGAGCTAGGGAATTTTATGATACCACCGCACTTCACTTGAAATAATTCACTCATCAGTAGGTGCAAATGGATAATACTGCTAACGTTTAACTTTTCATTGTTTCCATTTATTGATTTACTACCAAAAATCCTTACAAAAGAAACACAAAATACCGAAAGTATACAAATATACTTTTCCCATCGAAAATATTCTTTTGTAAAAACTTTAAAGATTTTTAGATAGAGTTCGGTATTGCTCGTTATTACTTTTTCTTCAGGATAAAGATCGATGCACGTCATTGATTGTGAATCACATCTTATATGGCGAGGTTGCCAAAACGCGTTTGAATGACTTTTCATTGAATAAATAAATATTAGGTTATATTATTTATCATGGATGTTTTCTATTGTATTTATTAAAATAGCGGTATTCCTCTGAAAATAATATTACTCCTAAGAGATTATGAAAGAAATGAGAGATATATTGAACATAGTATAAAGTAAACTTTATTTGGTTTTGCAAGTTACATCAAGAAAACTAATTGTTAGAGTTGTCAAAATGTCAAAATTTTTGACTATTAATCATAACATGGGACGACATCTGAGGTTGAATGTGTATAATGAAAAGTATGGAAGCATAAATTATGTAAAGGACGCTACGCTAAATTCTTATAACAAATAAATTCACAGAAATAGCTAGCTGTGTCGTGTCGTCAATGCCCCAACTTTAACCCTATACCGGGAAAGTCGAATTTACAAATTCGTCCATTCAGCTAGTTTTCGGCATTTTCCGCCTTGTCATCCATTCTTCTTGCTATTGTATATCGCGAGAGGTTGATTTTTGCATTAACATCTTTTTTATCTTGAAATGCAACCTCCACAACTGCTTCTAAATATCCTTTTATTATTGAAGCTGTGTTTGAGGCTATTTTGCAGTTGATTTGCCGTAGTTGTCGCCGTAGTAGATCGCTAAATGTGCAATAATGTCCTTTGGTATTTAATTCCTTTAAAACAGATATTCTTTCCGAACATATGAAGCAAATGGCGTTATTTTTACTGATATGAAAAGGCACTCCTGAGTGCCTTTGGCACTTTGCCTTTTGCGGGTTGCTCATCACTGCTGTAAATCATCCTCTGAATCGCCCCTCTAACCGGCCACTACTTTACATGCACAATTTCTATAATTATGTAAAGGAAAAAGCACGAAAATATCGTTTACTGGATATATTGCTGTAAACTTGTAAATGTTTCTGCATCTATTGCACGAATTTAGTTTAAAATGTATACAAATTCTATCAGAGCTAAAAAAACTACATATGCATAGAACACGTTTCATACACACTACTTATCCTAACAACGTCTGTTTTCTATTGAAGCATATTAAAAATAAATAACTGCACAATAAAGGCAGTTTATTCCTTGGATTAAGTAGGTATACAGCATTTACACATAAAAAAATACCGCGAAAGCGTTCATTCTTGGCCGAATGAATTACCAGGAAACGGTTGGGTAAAGTAACCATACGAAACGAAAATAAACTTCTTTGATTAATAGTGTCGGATGTTAACCGAACAGAGCGAAGTACGAATAATAAATGCACGCGAGCCTATTCACTTTTACCACACATGCACAGGTCAATACGTTATTTATACGCTAAGTTCTACCTTCTTAAATCAGTGCGTGCTCGTGTTAATAGCATTCGGATACAGTATCAGGAAGATATACACAAGTATCTATTATTAAATCTCAATGGTATATACGTATAAGTGCTAAACAGGATACGTTTTACGTTTTAATTCTCAGAAATATCTGCAGTAAATCCATTTCGGTTCGCCCCAGGATGATTGTGCGTACAACCCACGCACGCAAAACTGTTGTTAAGTTCCTAACTTACACACTTTTTTCGTAAGCTACGTAAAAACTTATAAATACAGAAATAGAATCACAAATAAAACGCATGCCAAAGAATGAGGCGTCGTCCTTGAAAAATGCTCGAGTTTATCTATTATCGTGAAAAATATTGGATAAATATGAAGTGAGGATATGACTCTTACAAAGCCGGAAACGTTGAGTGCTGGGTTTACGTCCCGGTAACGCTGGAATCCGCTGAAATCCTATTGAATTTATTACCTGGCTGTTCCGTATAGTTATTTGGGATAGCACCAATACCTACCCGTAACAAACAAGAACTTTCCTATATAACACTAACATAGGAAGTGATTCATATTGAAAACAACTTACAGATATTGTATTTCGTTTAGTTCAACCTCATTCACAGCCACATACATATCTGTAGATTAAACACGAAATGTACATTAGATACAAATGTGTGTACAGTACACTAAACTTTTAAGAAGTTATGTTGCATCATATCTTATACATACCGCGTGCAGGCGCTTGTGCTGTGCATACAAGAAATGTACTGTCCGGTTAATTAGATGTTTGCGCGACACACCGCCTACGTCGCTCCGATCAGGTTGAAACTTGCACGCATGTACTTGCTTATGTACTGCATAGGTGGCTATTGTCATTTCCTGAGGTTCAGTACAACATATGCAGTGATAGCCGCGCAATATCAGTTCCGATCAGAGATAGTAAGGATAAATGGGGCACTTAATATCAAAATTGTGTGCCTATCCCTCTGTTGGTCTGTGAACCCAACTAAACAGATTACCGCGCCAAATCTCATATACTTCAAACTTTATAGGATGCGTAATGCCGACCAAAATTCTATTCATTCTTTTTACGTATACAGGCTTTTATCGCATAATGTCATTCACAAAATGTGTCAAAAAGTGTATGCATTCTGCCGTGCAGGTCTTTAAGCAGCACATGTTCTATTTTCAACTATGATTCTGTTCAGAAGGCGAGCACACAAGTTGAGCAAAAAACATGCATTGACGGTTTCGATTAACGTGTTCGTGAAAGTTACATTTACAATAGCAATTAACATTTTTGCTTACCAGACGGAATACATTGTCCGGGTTACTCCTGCCGTACAAAATAGTTAAATCTACTTATTTTTCAAACACAATAACGCACCAACCAGCCTTAACAATAATTTTATTCACGCAGTGACTTCTACAATACCAACTTACAGACTAAAGACTCTGAAGGAAAACAATTCGCTCTAACATTAATCTACCCTACTCAACAAAAACATAGCCATTAGGAATATTACACTAAAAAGTACAGTCGGGTCTAGGTACCTGGCGATGAATCAGTTTTAGCTCGACGTGCGTTAACAAAATAATAATTAATTCGGGACACGTCAATCTTTACAGACGAAATACACTTGACGAGTAAAGGGTTTGGAGACGACGACGAAGTTCAAGAGAAAGTACGGCAGTATTTTAGAAATTTGGATAGCACCTTTACGAAGAGGGCTTACAGAAGCTTGTGCCTCGCTGGGATAAGTACCTTAACATTGGCGGCGATTATATTGAAAAGTAGCTAACAGTTCACGCTTTTACTTAGTGTATGTTTGATGTCTATAAATAAACTAGTCTGTCTATAATTCACAAATGTATCTTAGTGACCGGACTTCCTCGTATTTCTCCGATGTATCTATGTATTAGAAAAAAATTAAGGAAGCCATACATTGGCCATCATCCGCATAGCCAAGTAAATAATGCGTATTCTAATCTCACAAATTGAAACAGCTATATAGCGGTTTTTTACTCTAAAGTGAGCTTATCCGAAGCTGGCAAGAACTCACTCTGTATGTAAAAATATCAGTGATAGTAACGAACAATGGTAAATAAGCCTGTTGTAGACTGTATTATTTTATTTTCGATCAAATTACCTTTGTATTTTCTACGTAACATGGATACACACACCTTATTCTCATATATTCTAATGTAATGTAATGTTAGATTTGTCCGTATGGGTAAAATTGCCAGCACTACGATCAACATACATGATTGGTCCAACTGTCGGCAGCCAATCCGCTTTAGCCGGTGTTAAACTATACAATTTAAACTAAACACAAACCCTAACAAAGCCGATAAATAAAACAATATTTGATTTTAGATAATGCACAAAACCTTCTGAATGAGGTGTTTTAATTATATGTTATTTTAACTACACGCATGTTGAAATTAATCAAAGAATATGTACAGGCAACATAAAAAAACTAAATTTACCTACGTTAGATTTACCCTGTTTATTGTTCAATTAATTACATATTCCTGCCAATATCCGGCACGTACGTTCAAAGAGATTACGCCATGAATCCGCGACTGGGCGTTAGATGTCTCTGTAGATATTTCGAAAGGGATGAGCTAACGAAAAATTGACAATACGGCGTACTGAACGAGCGACAGGTATTCCTCCGACGTGCACTGATGAGGACTAAGAAGTCCGAAACAGCTGTCTGTACGTGAGGATGTCTGGAACTATGCAATCAGACGTGTTGTGTGCTCCCAGGATAATATTTATATATTTTTTTAAATTTCTGTTTATTGTTATCAAACGTTAAACTGGGAACCCTTTGATTTTTTTTAAATTTCCTTTATCCATAGAAAGGTTTTTCATAGAAAGGAATTAATTATAACATAACACTATGAAATAGCTTCAAATGATATCATGGAAAAATATATATTTTACTATAATGTGACTGTTTAGCTTAGCATAAATCTTTTGACAAGTGTGAATCTTAGTTTTGGAACAGTCCTTTTTATGTGCAAACGGAAATCTATTTTCAAACTTTTATTTTTAGTAAATTACGATTTCCTAGTTTTTACATATTGGGTTATATCTGAAAAAAGAAATGTTAGCAAAGGAGTATAGTTCAAGTGTACATACTGTAACTATTCACATCATCGCCAACTTGATCAACCACAAGATTAAATATAACACTAACAATAGGTAACAGTGAATGCCAGGAAACATCTGTACATCCATATATATTACAGTAAAATTTTAAATTTAAAACTTAAGTCGGACGAAAATTCTAATAATACAGAAGCTAATGAACCTCACCGTTTTTTTATGTGGTCGTTTTATGTTGCCAGTTCTCGCGTGTATTCATAATGTACATAACCTGAACAAATAACAAATTACATATGTTAATTTTATAAAACTATAAATGTTAAAATACCAAAATATGTATACCTACAGAGGGTTTTACGCAACAGGGAATATCAAACACATTACGTATGAAATTTTTTATACACAACATACCGATTACTGGCTCGTCCGGTCCTTTGATTTTTAATTAACTCTAAAAATAAAATTGTGATGTCAAACTCTGTTGAAGATATAGGTCACTATATATACCCAGGACTCCCAAATATACACACAACATCAAAATAATAATTTATATAAATTTTATGGTTGGAATTATATCACTTGATTTCAAAGATAAAATTTACGTAGTAAACATGTCTTAAAAATGAAATGTAATTAACATTAAAACAAATACAATTAGGAATTCAAATTCATTCATTAAATACCTACCTAAATTTAAAATGCTACTGTTTGAGTTCATCTTCCCATAACCGAAGTTTTTCGAAGGTACATTATTTCGCAATAGTAGTACGAATGCCGTGGGATAAAAACTCACGATTCACAATAGTAGTTATGATAATTATAGACGAATCTAGGAAATTACGACTGCCGTGGTATCCCACAAAATCACAAAGAGAAAATTTCTACCCATTGTGTCGTCCAGTTTATTGTCACGTAAGGCACACGCCTATTAAATGGAGTTATAAATAAGATAAAGGAAACAAAGAATAAAATTCGTTAGTATAGTATTTCCTTTGTAGTAGTATAGAGGACACAGAAGAAAGCAGAAAAATGAAATATCTTTTGATATTTAAAAAACGTATCAATCATAAAAACTTGAAGTGACTTCAGTAGTTCACTGACATTAAGTGTATTTTGCAATACAAAGAATGCATAATTAGCATATTGTTGTGGGCATACTGAATTGTTATACATACATATGTACAAGTGGGAGTATTTGTTTTTTAGTTTAACAAGGCAGAAATATATTTAAAAATAACGTAATATCTCATTTACATAACCATAAAAAAGAAACTCACTCTTTTTTTTTTCATAACCTATTTTTAGTACGTACATATTGTCTTCTACACCCTCGTCACTCGTTCTACTCCTTCCAAATCTTCCTCCACTTCACTTTTGTAATCACCCCTTCTTTAGTACTCGTTTTCTTATTTCACTCACAGACTTAACTTTTTCCGACTTTTCAAACTTTCCATTTTGTTTATTTTTATTTAATCCGTTGCTATATTACCCTTACTCCCCTACAAAACTAGGCCGTCTTTACCGGTTGAATCCCGGATATTAATGAAATCTCTAATGTTAAATTCAAATAACAATCGTATAGGTGGCAGCCCTGCGCGTATAAAATTAAATTTTTGTTAAGCACTATTTTCGAAAGTAAGTAAAATCCGGCATAATTTGTCCATGTAAAAAGTTCCTATAAGAACAGTATTAGTCAGCTTAGTTTGGGTTGAACTAATATTGGACTTTACAGAACTTTATGAATGGTTAATAAATTACATATTAGTAAACGGTATTATTTCGTATATGAGGTGACTTGTACATTACTTAAACAAAATATGTGTTTATTTTATTAATCGTTATCTATCATCTCTAAGAAATGTAATTAGTGCTACATTCATGCAAAACATTATATACCTAACATACAAATAAAATCCACTCACTTGCTTTGCTTTGTCCGGGTTCCTCGACCAACGCCAAGAACAAATGAACCTGTGATAATGCCTAAACCCAGAACAAATTTAATATACTTTGGAAAGCGTCCATGGTCCATTGTGCCAGAAATTTTAATCGTGTTTCTATTACCATTATTTTGCCTATATGTTTATTGTTTATGTATTATTTAACTTTCATTTTATATTGTCCTTGTTCGATTTGGGGCAATTTAACAAATATTTTTATTTTTATTAATATCTACAAGATTTCTTTCTAGTGTTATACAAATGAGCTATGGGAGATGTTCTTCACTACAGCCGGTTTCAAGTTTATATTACGACAATCAGTAATCTTTAGGATATTCATAGACGTTATATTCGCCATTTTGTATGTATTCTAAACTGTGGTAATGGTGCAGACAATTTACCAACCATTACCAACCAATATCATCAGTGATTGTCGTAATATAAACACATTGTAAAATGTATATTGTAGTTTCCATTAGAGATGAGTCTTCCTTTGTAGAATAAAACGACTGTTAATACTAAAAATATATATTTCTCCGTTCTTGACAACTTCTTACACCACCATCTTAACAACAACTAACTTCACTCCCTTCCAACTTCTCGCTATTTCATAGCTCGCGAAATTTAAAAATATAAATGCTAATACTACAATATATTATAATAAATAATGTATATTATCGAATAGCAATTGACATCACCTTGGAAAAAAATATAAAGTACCGTTATTATGATGTATCCATAACCTCAAAGTTTTGTACCTATTTTATTAAATTGTGGCTTTCTCGCGTCCGTGCGACGTTTTTCTTATTAAGAAAAGTTGTTTCTCTATCAGTTAACACTTTAAAAAAGCAATTTTCAAGATCGGAGCGTCGCTCCTATTCTAGATTTTTTCCCTGCTTCGTGCGACTCCCTATCACTTTTGTGATTTGTGATTTCACTGAAGACTCATAATACGACAAGTGTTTGAGTACATATTATAATTTATTTCTGACCACTTATTTTTATGCGCCCGCCGCTGGCTGTTGGCGAAAATTGAGCAACTCTACATATAACACTATACAAACAAATTGCTTCTTGACAGATCGAATGAATCAGCGCGCCAACTTACGATACTATATTTATTTAAGTTGGACATCTAGCAACGAGTACGATTTCCATAAGGGCAATAGCTACGCTGAAGTAAACGCGACATACACAAAATGCTATAGAATATTCATGCTATTCAATACGTAAAGAATTCGACATATAATTTTTAGCACCTGTCAATTATTTGACAATTCCTAACTTGGCTGTGAAAAGTAAATGTGTGAATATGAATTTTGAAGGTAGAAATAGGAAGAGAAAAGCATATGTTCAAATAATACTTTTCCGGGGGCGTTTTACGAAACATATGTACCCACCTATGTATGTGGGGCAAAAAGAGTATATTCCGAAACGTGGTATCCCTTGGATCGGATTTTCGCCGACGAAAATTTGTGTTTTTGTCGCAGTTCGACGGTCCTACCGTCTCCCTCCATCTCTCTTTCTCCCTCCGTCTGCCTCCAGCTTTTGTGTTTGTGTGCGTGTATGCGCGTCTAACTAAACGCCGCTTTCCGTTCATTCATTGAAAGTTGGAGATTGCGTAGTGCGCCGCTCCGTAATGATTTAGTTAGTTATCCACATGCAGTGCTGTACGCGTTACATCCTCTGACGGACACGATTCATTCATAAATTGCAACACTCATCAGTTTAGTTATCGACATCGCACGTGTTACAAATTCTCATTTCGCTTGCGACCGTTCCACAGTACACACGGGTACAATAAAGAAATATTCGCGACGGTTAACACCTATGATGGGTTGTGCGGTTTATTGCAACATAGGAAGTGGCCGACGTTTTAACTTCCAGCCTGCAAACGCGTAGGCCCCACCGAGGTTGTATCGTATAACCGTACACTAATGTTAAACCATCCCATTCATTTTTTCGTGATATTATGGGAATATGGCGGACGATTACGGAAAAGTTCGCACTGAAGAAAGACTAAAAATCAAAATAGGTGAGTACCACTAGAACTTTACGGCTACCATATTTCTTTGACCCTACGTGAAGTAGACGAGATCAGTTTCTATTTGTTCTAATTTCCATTCTGATTTGTGTCATTCTGTGATTTTGTTGACATTAATGTACAGGTGTTGACATTTTCAACTGTTTTCATTGATAAAGTCGACAGCCTATCACGTTTTCATTAATTTTCCGTTCATTGATAAAAGCTTATATAATAAATGTGTTGTCTTGATACAGGTGAAGCTAAAAATCTACAGTGTAGGAATCATACTTCAATGCAAAGAGATGTATATTGCACCTTGTCCTTAGATCAAGAAGAAATCTTCCGAACATCAACAATTGAGAAAACCCTCAGGTATTTTATTTTAATAAAATCACGAAATATTTATAATTAACACGCTATTTCATTTCAGCCCATTTTTTGGTGAGGAATTTCAATTTGAAGTGCCAAGAAAGTTTCGATACCTCTCCGTGTATGTCTATGACAGGGATCGACACCTCAAACAAGATAAAGTGCTTGGAAAAGTAGCCATTAAGCGTGAAGACTTATCTCAATATAACAACAAAGACCATTGGTTCCCGATATGTCCAGTGGACGCAGATTCCGAAGTGCAGGGCAAGGCGAACATTAAAATCACCTTCGATGAGAGGCACGTGAAGAAATTTTCCGGTTTTAGGACTCAGTTGGTCGTGAGTGTCGCAGAATGTGTTGATTTAACATTGAAAAATGGCAGTTGTGATCCGTTCGCACACGTTACTGTGATTTATTCGAATGGGAAGAAAGTGTCGAAACGGACGAAGGCACGCAAAAAGACTGCGTGCCCTACGTACGAGGAAGAGTTTTACTTTTGGAATTGTGACGAACGGGAAAAGGACAGGGACTCCGCGTACACTGTGTGCAGTGATAGTGATGTTGAATTTAGTGAATTGCACGTTTCGTTATGGCACGACACTCCGGGAATGAGTGGCCATGTGTTTTTAGGCGAAGTACGTATACCCTTGCGGGAGATCCAGCAGCAAAAACCGGCTCAGACAAATGCTTGGTATGTATATGATTTCTCTTTTTAGTGACTGATATTTGAATTAGATTTGCTGTGATAAGTAATAATACAGATTTATCATTCGGGGAGTATAAATAATGATAAATATTGAGATTAAGATGGGCCTTGAAGTTTGTATGTAAATGTAATTTTTTTCATCACATACGTCATACGTATATTGAATGTCAGAGTTAACTTCCTTTTAATGCTTTTAATTTAATATGTATAATTAATGCCTGTTATTTTCAACGTGTTTTATTTAAATTTGTTACTAATAATTTAATACAAAGTATTCTTCAATAGTTCTAAATTAATTAGTTTTATACAAAAAGAATCGCAATTTCTATACAGGCTATCCCAAAAAGAAGATGGCACTATTGTTTTCTTATGGTTATTTTCAATGTAAGTAATTATTAACATTTATTACAAATAATTTAATACAAAGTACTTTTCAATAATTCTAAATTAAATAACTTTACCCAAAAGAAAATCCCAATTTCTATACAGCGTTGCCCAAAAAGAAAATCACACCATTGTTTGCAATTTTAACTTTTATACCTTTTAAAATACAACATGCCTATTTGCTTAATTTGTACTATTATTAAATACCTTTTTTGGAAAAAAAAGAAAATTGGTTCAGATCTAGTTGTTTATAATCTATCTTAATAACAGCAAAGGGAAAACAGGATTTACTTTGGAAGGAAGAGGTAATTAGTATCACGATTTCCTGTTTTCCAACTAAATGTCCTAGATGTGTATGCATGGAATTACTACTATCACATATCTAATATAACATATTCAGATATAGCTTAATGATAACTAAGCTAATCAGTACCCTAAAATTATATTACTGTTTACAATCTTAGTAAAATTATGAAATCTTTAATCACGTTATTAATTAAATAAGGTAAAAACAATTAAAATACTAAAACCTTTCCATTACAACACCGGATGCGACAATAAAAATGTTTTTCAGAGTAATTTTGTATTAAATTTTATCTACTTGCATACAATGATTATATATAATCTATATCCATCATACTTGCTCGCGACTTTTATACCCTTTATAAAATGACATAAATCTGTGCCAGAGATCTGTGTGATTTTTTTTTACCTTCCAAAGATTTTTTTACCATTACTTCTTTTTCTATGATTTGAATGCATATGATTTTAAAATTATACACAAAAATACTAAGCAAAGTTTGAGAGTGTATTTTTCTTAAATCGTTATCTTAACTTTATGTGTACATATGAGGCGTCTTTTCCGTCAAGATAAGCAAGGCAAACACCTTATTACATTTACATTTTTATTACCTTACATTCAGGTAACCAATGGATTTTAGATACATATTACATTATCTGTCTAATAGTCTAATAGACTTTGAATTTTTTAGAAATGAGATTAAATATTTTCAAACACCTATCATTTCTATCATATACGTATGTATTTTCGATTTAGTTAAAAATTTGCGGTTTTCCTTTAACACTTTTTAACCTAACTCCCCTACGAGGGGTGGGATGGAAGGGGGTGTGTCTGCGTAGAAAACCACTCATTACCTCGACTTACCTTAACGGATTTTAATGTTTCTGGGCTCATTGGAAAGGGAATTTTATAAGAATTTTATATAATTGAACCGTATGTAGTAGAGAATTCTGCAGTTTTACCCATAGGAATAATAGGGAGCGCTATTTTTAATTTGTGCAAATATTTGTTTTTTCCTTAAATTCTCAAATGGAAACCATCCATAGATCATTCATATATGACAGGCGGGCTAAAGATCCATGCAGGGCATTGATTGTGAATGACGTCTAATATGGTGTGGTTGCCAAAACACGTTTCGAATGACTTTTCATTGAATAAATAAATATTAGGTTATGTTATTTATCATGCATTGTATTAATTAAAACAGGGGTATTCCTCTGAAAATAATTGTACTCCTATGAGGTTATGAAAGAAATGAGAGATATATATAAAAATAGTATAAAGTAAAATTTATTTGGTTTTGCAAGTTACATCAAGAAAACTAATTGTTAGTGTTGTGAGAAAAATGTTATTGGCATGTATTTTAAAAATTGACAAATTCATATTTACAGTTGGTAGTGTGATGTCATAAATCACGTGCATCGATGTTTATCTTGCCGCTCCTATAGTAGTAATCGATATATCGCCCACCTGTAATATACATAAGTAATTTCTTTTAATAATTCTCAACGATTGCCATGGAACAAATTCACCAATTTTTAGTCCTTGAACTTGTACCTATCTAAGTGTTTTTAATTTAAGATATAACATTACCATAAAGCCGGACGTGTGTAGGCGTAATAATACACGGAGATAAAAAATGACAAAACGATTTATTCCGTTAACCTCACAAAAAAACTAAATAAGTATAAAAAAGCGTTAAAGTAGACGTCGACTGCGAAACCAGGTAGCTGATGTCATTATTCTGGGTTTTTGATGACACTTAACGATGCAATCAAATCCACCATTACTCATTACCAACTAATTTTCTATATGAATACCAAAACCTTGACCGAAACTAGCCTCTAGCACAATGTCACATACGATCATCCACCCTGTATAATTATATACCGCAATACCTGCTATTCGATGAATGAATCAACTTTTCTATTTACGAATTATTTCCATACAATTGCGTTTGTTCCAACAACATATTTGATTCACTACCAACATCTACCTTATACTTTTTTTTTATTAATTATTGTTGGCTATCGTCTGTATCATTACCATAGAAATAGTCTTTTGACTTTTTTCATGGTCACGTAAACAATTTCTTTTTGTTTGCGTAATTTCTAGCATGCACGATATACGTAGTTTTTGAATGAATGAACTGTTCGATCTCCGAGTTGTTTATCAATCGCGTATGTTCAAAAACGAAAAACCTGTTTATGTTATTTGTTATCGTATTGTTAATCTTGTTACGTTAATATTCGCCGATGGTATTTTTAGAAAATGAGATTTGTTTTTTAAATGTTAAATGGTGAACACGATATGATATGTTTACAAATCGTTACCTAGAGTTGTTGTATACATAAATTTAATTTGCCATTTATTGAGAATATTAAACGGAAATCTGTTGAGTTGAATTATGCTATCTTGAAGTACGGATATCTGCGGCCAAGATGTTGTATTTCATTATTTGTTAATGAAATTATTAATGCGATTCGTGCTCTTGTTCCAATTTTTTTTTACAAGGCCACTTACCAGTTTCGTTAATATCTTCATATTCAATCATATGTACGTATGTGCTTGCTTACCTTGTTCCTTTTTTATAATTTGAATCATATCCAAATGAGGAAATGTATGTATGCCTAACAAATTTTTTTACTTTCATTTATTTCTTTGTACAAGCATTACTTTAGATATGCATTACCACCAAAACATTACATTATTTATTTCGTGAGACGCATACATACAGTGACACAAACAAGTCTTCGTACCATAGCAGTTATATACTTATATAAAATTAAATTTCTACACTATCTGCACTATTTATATATAAAAGACTAAAAAAAAATCAGGAAAATCCACATTTTATTCAAAGGATCACAAAAATATTCGTAACAAATTTTTTTTTACAAATAAGCTTATAACTGCTATCGTACGAAGACTTTTTTGTACCACGGTATATATGCAAGAATAAAATTTTCATGAATCAGAACGATTTCAGAATGACAGCTATTACGAATATAGCGGCGGTTTTGAGTATTAAGCAATTAAATAATCGCGAAATAATGAATGAACCAAGTTCTTGTGTATACACATAAACCCACATTAAAGAGTTAATTCGAAGAATCAAATACTAAAAACAGATTTCTTACAATCGGATGAGATGTATACGCAATTTGTGTGTCACATTGTGTGAACTATGTGACGTAGAAACCTAGAAACTAGAATTAATTTATATTAAAACCAATAACTTTACTATTGTTATTACTTCTATGTGTTAATAATAAATGTTGGCTTATATAGGTCTTGCAATTAAACAACCGACTTTTGACATTTCTTTTAATGACGTGGTTGCCAGGCATTACAAAGCATATCATATGGTTTGACAGATACATGATAGATTATGGTTAAAAAAATATGAAAACAATCAACACTAAATAGAACGTCAAAATGACAAGCGTCAAGTAAGTCGGTTGACAACTTACCTTATCTGTGCAACTGGCAATGCTATAATTGAATAAATCCTACCCAGGCGAAACGGCACTAGATTTGACATTACTATGCATTTGCTAATTGTGAAGTTGTGTTGGTATAATTTTAACATTATCACTGTCAAAAGTCGGCTGTTTCGTTGCGAGAGCTATATGTACCTAGATTTTAAAAATTAAAATATCTTGAACCGATATCGTAACCATCTAATAGGAACATTTATTGTAAGAAGAAAACGTGTTGTGGTATTAAAACGAATGACAATCATAGTCATAAATAAAGCAGACGTGGAGAAAAAACTTCAATGCCGTATACTATACCTCTTTATATTTGAATTGAATTGAATACCCGTTCAAGTTTTGTGGTATATGAAATATAAATCCATAGGTCAATAAAATGCAGACAATAGCATTATATGTAAATAACATAATAATTGTATATAAGTATAAATGCAATTGGGAATATGTAATTAATAAGTGTACGGATGCGGAAATTATCATACAGCCTGATTTTTAATGTTTTTAATTTCGTTTTGTTAATTTGGCTATGTGAATCAAATTTTATGTTGGCAATCCTGATTTTTAAATTCAAATTTGTCAAAGGGAACATGTAAAATTGTCATTGTTACATTTTATTTTGTATCAAAAAGTTTATTGCATCAAAAATAAAAAAATTTTGGGTAATCATGCTGTTAGTGCTTCTATTTCTAGTTTTTCTGACGCATGCGCAGAAGGTGCCAAAAGTAGGTAACGTTGTCACATGTACATATATTGTTACTGATTCTTAAAAGTAAGCGATATCCTGTGATAAACTGTATTAAACGCCATACGGTATCTAGCAGTATCTTGAATATAGAAATATGAAGTTGTGTTTTTTAACAATAAGTTTTTAAAACCGCCAACGACGGGGATTGTAAAATTCAAATTAATTCCGCTAAATGGGTCTACAAGTATTTAACGAAATCTGACAACACTGTCCGCCGTTGCGCATGCGAATTAAAAGCCGGCGAACAGCTGAGAATAGGAACACTAAACAGCGGTATCGCCAATTATTGTATTACACTTTAATACAATTTTACTATTTCCTGCTGTTTTAATCTTTAAGAATGTTTACTACAGCACACTAGCGCAATACATTTATTGTCACGGCGTGTGTTAGAAGCGACTGGATATATGTCGATGTCTTTGATTTGACAGGATTTCATCGATAAAGAATGGTTTCATCTTTCCCCGGATACATGAATAAGCAAAATATGACAAGTTGATCTTCTGAAAAATCCGCGCCTCTACTTTATTCACTTTAAGAATGAAGTAGTGGACGCTATGATCTACGTACGTATCACACAGCAGAAATAAACGTATATACGGACGTAGGGGCAAATTCAAACTTATTTCATTAGGAACAACTACCTAATTAAAATTTGAGCAATTTCGGTAAATTACAAATGACTTAGTAATGTCAATAATCGTGTTTGCTTGGATAAATATATGCAAAAACTGGTTAATAATCGAAAACTCCAAACACCTTTAACATACGGATTCCTTAAGAAAAAGTATATGATAATGGTGAACATTATTTTTCACAATTTCTAACAAGATCGAATCAAAATGCTATTTTCCGATCCCTTTCTCCCACTTAAACCGCAATCGCCTGAATACCTTCCACAATGTTGTCCGTTTTATTGCAGGTAGATTATCATCTGCCCTTACGACTTATAGAAATGGTTAAGTTATTTTCAAAACGACAACAATAAACATATATTTAATGTTAATATTTTTCAACAGGTAGGTAATACATCCTTAAAATAGGAAGAGTGCCCATGTCTTCTAATTGCATTTTACTGAAATTCGTCTAATGGATCAGACGTTTGACGTGTTCGCTTTTTGGTAGAAGAACATAGAATTTGACATGTTTCCATTTTCTTTACAATATCCCACATTGTTGTCTCTCCAGTCTCAACCAACTTGGAAGCCAATTTTATTGTACTCAACGTATGCATTGTATGCCATAAGTTTTTCCCCACTTCGAATATGAATCCCCTGGGAGTATTTTGATGGGGCAGCTTCCGTTCTGTCGTCCATATTAGCACTGTAATTAATTGTAATGTACAAAGAATTTACACAGTAACGAAACCCACGTGACCTCTAATATAACATGACGTTTATTTTAAGTTGGCAACAAATTAAATATTCCTAATATTTCTGTCTAGAACGCTAAATAGCCGATATTTAACAGTTGACTTTTGTAAATAGACTGGGTGTTATATTTCGTGGATTATTTCTGTCTTTATTTTATTCCTAGGGCTTCGTTAATCAAAGCAGTTTTTCTAAAAACTACTAAAGAAGTAATATAGTTTCTGCTTGGTAAATCAGTGGCGCATTAATTGTAATGACTGTACGAATCATTGCATACAAAATTTCAGGTTTTCACAATGCTCACTACAAAGCATGATGCCTTTATTTTAAAGGCACATTACAGAAGCGGTACACAAGATGGTAATGGGAATTGGAATTATTCTCTGCATGGCTGTATCGATCAATTTACTGAAGCTTCCCCCGATTTTAATATTGACTATGATGCACTAAAACACCGCCGAGATGTCATCATCGATTTGAAGAAAGGCACCGATGGCCTTTTATTTGTTTGGCAATTTAAAAAATAAAGTGTTCAGAAATCGACTGCATGATCTAGAGGAGTTGCAAGTAGCAATACGACAGGAAATTAACAACATTACCGTAGAAGAACTTCAAAATGTATTTGAAAATTTAAAACAGAGAATAAATATTTGTTTCAACAATAATGGACAAGATTTTCAACAACTTTCACAATATAATTATTTTCGTATTTTTTGCCTGTATATAATTATGTATAACCCAAAACCTAACCTATCAAATTTTATCTGTCAATATATACGCATGAAAATCTGTACAGGAATTTTATTTTTAAGCATCACCATGCTGCTATTTGAGTTGCATGCCTAAAAGAGGTCACGTGGGTTTAATTATTTTGTAGATTTATTGTATATAAATTATCACGAAAACAGACCTTATCGACAAAAGATTACCTATAATTACTATAATTGTATCCATGGATATCAATCAGACACAAACAAAGAAACCAAAGTATAAAACCACGTAAATAACTCTGATATTTTTCAATTGATTCAACATAAATTTAATATCTGCTTTTCACCATTGTAAACCTGCCTCAACCTTCAACCAATCACGAACAGAAAAATATTGCCCTATCCTTCTTAATGTGAATGAAGTTTATATACTAAGATTCCCCTACATCCACAGAAGGTAGGAGTTTGGCTAGCAATTTCTCGAAGGCCAATAATTGATCCAATTTTCTTTGGTGGAACTGTTAACACTGATAGGTATCGAAGTGGTTTGTTACGACCATCTCTTGACAATTTGCACGAGGATGAGTTTTTTAAATGGTTATTTTCAGCCGGATAACACTGTAGCACATACCGCAAGAGAAACTTTAGCATTCATATGAGAATTTTTTGATTAACTAATCAATTTTGAGGATTTAACAATTCCCTACTATTATATCATCCCGCATTTAAAAAAAAACTGTATGCATGCAACTCGATAACTCCTCAGCCGTTACAAAATGGATTTGACAATCTGAAGAAAGGGGTTAGAAGTTGCATTGAAGCTACGGATGAAGATTTCCAGCATCTCCTGAAATTTTCCTAATGAAACTATACGATTTCATCGATATTAATTGTTTCATTCTTAAGATATTCACAAAAAATCGTGCACTTTTAGCAATGCATAGTAAAGCAACATATCCTACAATTATCACTTGTCAGTCTATGATAAACATTACTATAACGGTGACATGACTAATTAGGCAGTGGCAAAACACAAAGCCCACATCCATTATAAATTCTATCAATCAATAATAACGTTACGTGTCAATAATATTATATTGTTGTGTTTTTTTTCTCAGGTACTTTTTACAACCAAGATCTGGGAAGAACAAGGCGAATACGTGTTCCACCCCACCTGGTACTCGTCTCTCCATAGATAACTCTTTAGGCTCTTTAAGACTTCAAGTACAATATACCGCTGACCATGTCTTTCCTGCCCACGTTTACGATCCATTGCGATCATTATTATTAGACAGTGTAAATACAAAGGTGAGCAATAATAATTTATAGGTTATCTTATATGGTTGAGTAATTAAAATAATAACAATGGAAATCATTGCTGAAGATGGTTTGTTATTAAATGTCTGGCATACACATATATACAATCATGTTCTAAATTAAGAATAATTGCACATATTTCATTATCCATTGTTGCATATTTATTAGTTTATTGTGGTACTAGTAGTAATTTGGTAAATTTTGCAATACCCTAGTAGTAAAAACAAAATATTTTTTTCAAATAATCGTATTTCCTACAGGTAACGTTAAGAGACATAGTAGGCAACCACTTATACATTAACGCGTCGTCAGTACAAAAAATAGCAATTCTTTGTGTCAAATATTTCTTTATTTAATAATTTTACTTTTATTTTTTATACATCAATTACAAATTAAATACATTTTATTCAAAAGTAGAAAATGTATTTCAATTATGAACAGGTAAAACAGAGATGAAAAGGTGGCAGAAGAATAATAATTTAAGACGGGTTAAGGACATGTTTTCAGTCGATTATCCTGAAGGCCTATACCTTGTGCGAAAACCATTCTTAATATTTTTAACAAAACCAAAGGAGATGGTTGTGTTTCCGTATAAAAATAAATAAAACCAATCACGTTTTAATAGAACACATCAATATTCCAAGTAATGTACAGGACCGGTATGTAGGATCGCTTTTAGATGTAACCAAACATTTTGAAGTATCGTACAGTTCGGTGTACAAAACCGCGGAAGAATTCAATTATAAGCCATACAAAATACGCATCATCAAGAGCTTTTCGAGGTAGATAAAATAAACCGAACAGATTTGTGTGAAACAATCTTTAATTTGGTAAATGAAAAAAGAGAAGAGTAGAGATTTTGAATAAAACACTTTTTACTGACGAAGCTACATTTACCTTTCTTTTGTTTGTCTTAATTAACAATTAGAATAAAACAATTTCTTCATCCAAATTTGAAATTTTGCACTTTATTAAAAACAGGACCAAATTCTACTATACCGTGATATTTCAACAGTTTGATAGTAGATAATAAATGGTGAGGTTAACTTCCGGGTTGTATCCTACATTTATTCATTGCAAAATACTAAATTTCAGTTCCACTAATCCAGTTATTGATCCCGTACAAATCAATCCTCATGCACAAAACACGAATGCAGTACCCTCAAAAGATTAGCTGAGTTGCATACAAACGATTGCTTTCTTTGGTGTTATCTGAAAAATAAAGTTTATAATAACATGCAAATACGTAAGTTGGACGAACTGTAAGCCCGTAGGCGTACTGCATGTGATGGAATAATCCCAGAATTGCCTTGAAAGACATTGAGGACACTTAGAAACCTTGCTGCGAAATTAGACTTCACCTTTGTTATGTTGTTTTGTTTGTCTTAATTAAGGTAATTTCTTCATTACAAGTTGAAGTTTTGCACTTTCTTTGTTAAAAACATAACCAAATTCTTCATAGCTCTGTTATGCCAACACAAATAATATTTCCGTACCAAATTCCACTATACTTTCATAATCAATTATAAGTTTCGTAGCAGATTTAAAATTTTCATGGTATACTAGAAATTTTTTCGTTAGAAAAAATAAATTATAGCAGATCCTTTAAAACGTGCTAGCCAAAGATAATTAATCAATAATAGTGGCATAATTGCACTGGCCATAGATCTAAACTGACGACGCGTTAACTGGTTGCCTACTATGTCGCTTAACGTTACCTGTAGGGGATTTAAAATCTAATATCAGGCAGTTATATTAAATAATTCAATGAAATGCAGATAGATAAATAATTTAAAAAAAAAGATATGGCACTTAAGGTTTAGAATCGAACCCTGTACTAACTGAGATTTTTATTATAATTATATTTGTTTGTTATAGTATTTACTCTTAACAAAATTCTTTATTAAATATTTGCACTTAACAAACTGTATTCGTATTTCGGCAACGAAGTTTCCATCCTCAGCAGTAACGCTAGACTTATAGTATAGCGGATTCTGAATCATTATTTCTTTATAATTTATTAATAATTACCTTTGGAGCTAAAACGGTCTCCAATTTTCTGTATGGTATTACATCTTGAACAAGTATATTCTAAGGATTTGTTACAAAGATCCATTTGCAAAAACATACAGAATCCTCAAATGGAACTCGAACACACGTGACCCCCTATCAGTATACAACCAATATTACAAATTAGTAATAGCACGAAAATCACTATAATATTTTAGGGTTAGCAGCTAGATTTTACCTAGTATTGTAGATGTCTAAACTCAACGTAATGCACTGCTTTCTTGACATTATACAGAAATTATTATCTAAATTAGTAAACACACTACCACTGGCGCCATTTGTACTTTGAATGTAAACATTTTTAGTGAGAAATTGTATTAATTACGTTCTGCCAACCTATTTTGACATATGCAACCAACCAACATTGACCACGTGGGTTTGGGTTCTATCTGAAGAATCGTTACTTCAAACATGTACGATATGACCTCTTCCAAGTTCCACCAACATCATAAATAATGGGGAATTTTTTCCTTCTGTTACAGCCAATAACGTATAGCTCAGTATATTTATTAGGAGAAGTAGTTTCGAATAAGACGGATGTGGCGCAACCTCTGGTACGAATCCTCATGCACCACGAACAAATAGTGCCAATGATCCGTGCTCTGGCCAAGGCTGAAATAGAAAATTTGACGTAAGTTTGCTTTTTTTAAAAATATTTATCAAGTATTATAATTATAATGCGGACTTTAACACGATTCCAATAAGGCCAATACATCCAGAAGTGTATACAGTGGTGGTCACACAATTAAGAACGATACATTAGTTTTGCATTTCTCGAAATTGAGAACTAATATAACAAGTAGATAAAAACAAAATATACCTCAATAGCACTCTTACACATAAACCCGATGGAAAACACGTGCAGTTCCCCTTAATTATATTTTAACAATAATAATTAATAATTTATTACTGGATATACGCTGTTGGAGTGTTTCTTTTTAGTGATACTTAATATTTCAACTTTTTAAGTCTTCTCTGATACTTAATTTTTTTTTTTTGGAGTAGGTTAGGTATTTCTTATTTAATCTTTTTTTTTGGGTTTCTTATAATAGTAACCTTTGCAGTGGTCACAATTTTTCTTTTCTTTCACTACAGCCCACGATGTAGTACGCCGTGTCTTTTTTCCCTGTTTCTGCGTGAGCAATGAAATCATTTAGGGCGACCCCTCTATAACTTTTAGCTTTAGAAAACTCAAAAGCTCTACAAACTTCAGTTTTACCTTCGGTTAGAGCTCTTTGTTCAAAATCTCTTTGGTATTCCCAAGCATATTTCTCTGTGCATTTTATAACGAATTGTATAATTTTAATATTTGAGCATAGTTTCGTCAAAGCATTAATCTCATCTACTTTCAGTTGATTCATAAATTTCTCACAGATTTAGAGTATTTTCGGTTGCAAACGTTCTGCGAATTCGACTATTCTATTAACTAAAAAATCAAGATTGAAACATATTGCCTCGGAGTAAATATTATATTTACAAATAGTCATAGCTGGATGGAAATAACCATATTTCTGTTTTCCAGTGTAAAACCGGCTTTGCACGTGCACGATGCATGATCATCACGTGATCATCCCATCTGTCCGGTGAATAAAGTATAGATAAATATCATTTATGGAAAATGTAAGGTTATAAACTGTAATGTATAATACTATAGGATTATTTTTTATGTGGGCATTTAAAAATGGCATTAGAATAAATATGGAAAAAGCAGTGATCAGTGACATTTCATTTTATTCAAAATAAATTCGTTGGGCGAATTATATTCTTTTTGGCCCGCGTAAATCTGTCACAAATTTCAGTCATTCGTAAGCCGAGATATTTTCTCCTATCATTTGCATCCTTCTACTCTTAAAATATTCATTTTAAGAATACGGTGTTGGAAAACAAAATTTTTATTGTTCAATTTCACAAATTACAATTTACAAATTTTAGGTGGATATTTGGTTTGCAACACCTTACCTTATTTCGTCATTGAAATTTTAAACTTTTCCAAATGTAACTTTACAATTAGTTTTACTATTATTTGAAATCCTAGCTCGTCATTTTTCGGAATTAATTCATTTTCGACATTATTGTACACTTAAACGGAGGTCAAAATTTTGTATTCATTCATTAATCAAAATTAAGCCTATTAAAGCTCGCCAGATCTAGTAATCGAAAAGTTGTCGAAATTAAAAGACCATTTACTTTTTTGGACTGTGGGATTAATCTAATAGGCGTATTGTTAGGGAAATTCATTTATCACACAAAGGGGGCCGCAGGCAAAATTTGGGAATCGCACGTTTGGAAGAAAATTGCCTCCAATTACCTTTAATCCTACAATTTTCCATTGTTAACTCTATGGAGTGTCAACCATGATATTCGCATATGAATCCCGTAGCAAAAAAGAAGGCACAACCAACATAAAATATAAACATTGCGTTATAAACGCCTTAGTAACGCTCGGTCTCCGTCCCACCTCAGTCGTAACGACGCACAAAAGAATCGTACCATAAACGTGATCCTAATGAAATTTTAATGTCTCCCTAATATACTTAATGCACCACTTGGGCCAAATATGATGGGCATCATCCCACCGTTTGCATGTCCGCGTGTAATCATAACGGCCATTATTAGACACGCTAATTATGAAGGAGCGTGCTCCAGTTGGCATATCTCGTTGGCGTTTCCATTTAAATATTTGTACGGTGGGTAGTTTTTTATGTTTCGTGCGCTATTTTCTGGGTGTCAACAGTAGCGAGGCGTTTCCATTCATAAAACGTACGCAAATCTTTTTCCATCGTCGTTTTACTATTCAAGTAGTAAAAGTAGGCGTTGGATATTATTAAATTACCATAAAAGAAGCCTATGTCTCCTACTTAAATAAAATGGAAAATGCGATCTCAACGTCCCCTTCTAATTTATGGAATTTTCTTCGTACTAAAAGGCGCACAACTCGGATTCCAGGCAGACTTCGCGATGGGGATGGAAATGACCTTACTGATCCTGCTCAAATCGTTTACGCTTTTGCTACCACCTTTGCTCCTGTGTCCAATCCAACAAGTTCCGGTTTTCGATTATAATCCTTTGCCGCACGGATTCGAAGTAATACGTGTAGACATGTTAATCAAAATTATGGCCACATTACCCAACAAGCATACTGCAACAAATGATCATTACCTAGCTTCTTGATTCGCGACTGCACGTTCATTTTTGCCTCTCCACTGCAGACAATCATTAACCTTTCCATTCAGTCCAGCATTTTCCAGGATCAATGGAAGACAACGAGAGTTGTTCCTGTACATAAAAAGGACGATCGCACGTGTTTACTACTACAGACCTATAGCTGTTATATCCAACTTTGCCAAGATTTACGAGAAAGTCTAGCATATTCAACAGCACCCGTTCCTTCATTTCATCTGAGCAGCATGGTTTCGTATCTGGACGCTCAACTGTTACCAATTCGGCAATGATGACTCAGTATGTAGCAGAGGTAGTTGACAGGAGAGGAAGGGTTGTTGTAATTTACACGTTCCTGTCAAAGACATTCGATTCACTTGATCATGAAAGTCTTCTTGGCAGGTTATCCTTTTTTGGCTTCGTTCCTTCTTCCCTAAAATTACTCCGCTCTTACCTAAGTCATAGACGGTGTTATATAGCCTACAATGGACATGTTTCTGACCACTTTGTTCTGTCTTCCGGCGTTCCTCAGTGTTCAAAGTTCAAAGTGTCCGATCCTTGCGTATACGGATGATATCAAGATCTATTCGGAGATTACCTGTTCCACCGATGAAGAAACCTAGATATGCTCCATAAATGGTGTGACGAAAATAAGCTACAGCTGAATATAAAAAAATGCCGTGTAGTTACATACTCACGTTCGCTACGAGTCTTCCACATCATATCACATTAACGGCAATAAGCTAATGTCAGCATCTGAGTTTAAAGATCTTGGAGTATTATTCGATTCCAGTCTTAGTTTTAAGTCACATATACAAAAAGTATCTTCTGATGCCTATAAATCTCTTAGGTTCATCATGCGAATATTTACATATTTCACGAATACTGCCGTACTAGACTATACTTTGCTTATGTTTTGAGCAAATTAGAATATGCTTGTCTTATTTGGTATCCCCCTTTATATGCATCGGATTTCCTACCTCTTGATCGTATTCACCGCAGATTTTTGAAATTCCTCTCTTACGAACTGGATGGTACTTACCCAGAGATGGGCATCCCACAAGCCGAACTTGGGTGGAGACACTGTATGCTGCCTTTGCAGGAAATTTTTGAGGAATCTTCTGGGAAACTATATCGACTGCCCCTTTCTGCTTGAGCATTTCATGTTCATTTGCTAAGGTTGAGTGCGAGATATGACTCCACATTTATGGTTGCGTACGCGAGGACTAACATTATGAGACGACTGCCTATATACACTCTTTCCAACCTGGGTTATCAAAAGCCGGGTGATATATTTGAAATTTAAAATTGACCAATTGATTGTCAACAATTACCTTGTTTCTGATTTTTGGGAGTATTTGTATGACTTTATTATAATTTGCTACCATCACTTTTGTCTATAACATATGATAATTTAGGTTAAATTTATGCTTTCAACGTGCTCTCATGCTCTTTAGTGTTAGTTATTTTTTCTTGTCCTGTTATTGGGCTTTGGCCTGTTGGGCAATAAATAAATATTATTATTAAATCCGTTTCGTATTTTGCTATCCTTAACGGACTTTTGTTTTAAATTTGCAGTGATGCCACCACAATATTTCGCGGCAATACCCTAGTATCGAAAATGATGGACGAGGCGATGAAGCTGAACGGCCTGCAGTACCTGCACAAGACCTTGCGACCCACCATCGACTTGGTGTTCAACGAGAGGAAGCCTTGCGAGATAGATCCCGCACGGGTCACGGATCCGAACGTTATCCAGAGCAATCTAGCGAATCTCACCTCGTACGTCCAGAGCATATTTCAGGCGATAACGCAAAGTGCCGTCGGGTGTCCGGCGTTGATGTGCCAAATTTTCCACAACCTGAAGGAGTGTGCCATGATGTGTTTCCCGGATAATAAGGAAGTTCGATATTCCGTCATATCTGGTTTCATTTTTCTGCGATTCTTCGCGCCTGCTATCCTCGGACCTCGGCTGTTTGATCTGACGACAGAACAAATAGTAAGTATTTGTATGTTACAAAAAAATATCGTAGAAATAAACGTATATGGGCGTCAAACGAGAATATACATCTTCTAAAAATTCTAAATATCTGTCGCCGTTTAAGTTCCCATCAAAGAAAAAGGACCACAAAATCTTGTTTTCAACAATGTATGGTATGACATTCCATTATCCAGCGGGGATTTTCAATATCCCAAATAAAATTATATTGCCATTATAAAAAAAAATACTGAGCTGTCTCACATGTTTTTGGGTCAGCCTTTATACATGAAATAATCACCAGAAAAACGGCAACTTTTTTTTAAATATTACGCTTGTCTTCACTTTACCGATCGATTAATGACGTAACTACAAACATTTGTGATTTTTCCTGTACCTTACTCTTTACCTTTCAGGATAGTCAAACCAACCGCACCTTGACGCTCATTTCTAAGACGATCCAATCGCTGGGTAACTTGGTGAGTTGCCGTTCCGCCCAACAGGTCTGCAAAGAGGAGTATATGGAATGTATCTATAAGAAATTCTGCACGGAGCAGCACATTCAGGCCGTGCGTCAATTTCTGGAGATCATCTCGACGAATTCTAGTCAACACATCATCCCGACCGACACCTCGGTCACCCTAAAAGAAGGGTAAGTTAACTACGTATGACAAACTAACTCTCCTGTATCGATAATTAATATAGTCGGTTGCGTTTTCTTTTGCGTTCACCCCGAGAATATATCCGATATCCGAGGTAAGAGAATGTGTGGTGAAATATGTAGTTACTTTTAATACATCAAAATCTATACGCTTTCAGAATAAAAATGTTTTAATATATTTATTTCTTTTTCGTTGTAGAATCATGATCAAGCGAGCTCAGGGTCGAAAGAGGTTCGGCAGGAAGAATTTCAAACAGCGTTATTTCCGCCTGACAACTCATCATCTCAGTTATTCCAAGTCGAAAGGTACGTCGATGATTTAGAGATGCTTTTCGATTATTTCCCGTGACTAATACCGTTTTTTATCTCCACAGGTAAAGAGGCGTTATGCCAAATTCCACTATCAAACATCTTGGCCGTCGAAAGGCTGGAAGAGAATTCCTTCAAGATGAAGAACATGTTCCAAATAGTACAAAGAGAGCGGGCCCTTTACGTGCAAGCCGCCAACTGCGTCGAAGAGAAGGAATGGGTCGATTTATTGACGAAGATCTGCCATACGAATCAGAATCGTTTGACCAAATACCACCCGAGCGCTTTCCGTAACGGGCAATGGGGTTGGTAAGTTTAAATATCCGTCAAAACTTTGAACGTAAAAAAATAACACGCCTTCCCCCCTTTTTTTTAAATTTCCGCAGTTGCCAATCACCAAACGAATTAGCTCAGGGGTGTAAGGAAGTGTCTTCGAACGATAGTAACACCTTCCATATAACCTTGGATCCGGAACGCGATTTGCAGAGGATGCATTCCTTGATAATAGCGAATATCAACCACTTGGACAAGAGGATAAACCAGTGCATGACCGACCAATGCTCGATACTGAAGAAGCTGCGTGAGATTGTTTATCAGATCGAGAAGAAGCATAAAAGTTATCAGAGGTTGCTGACGCGGGATACAAAATACGGAAGCAAGTAAGTTGGCTGCAAATATGAATAATTTTGAGCATTGTAATTGACTAAAATTAGTAATAAGAGAACCTCCCATTAAAAAGAACTCTTCTATATATCTTCTTCTTTTCAACTCTTTTTCCCCTTAGGACTTTTGACCTTCGATAATTTCGGTTTTACAATCATTCGCTTGTAAGTTACTACCCTCCATTTAAATTTTTTTGTGATGGAGTAAGTTATTTTCCATACATTTCCCTGTATCGGATTTGATTCTGTCTAATATTTTTATTCAAAGCGTACAGTGTCTGAGTCACTGTCGTCTGTGATTAATCCTAGACGTTTAAATGGTGTATAGTTGTAAATATTTTCGCAGTCTATTTGCGTATTTTCTAGTCCTAGTCTTTTGAAAATCGATATTTAGTTCTCAATTTTCATACTCATTTCCTTGAGTTCTCTCAGCATATATTCCACATCCTATTGATCCTGCGCGAATATTATCTGATCGTCAGCAAAGTTTAGTGAATGCAAATAATGTTTTCCAATTGATATTTCCAAGTTCGAACAGTTTTTAAATATAATCTTATACCTGTTCCAGACAACAAACATACTCACACCCATAAATAAATGTAATTATGTAAATAACATAAAGACTAGTTAATGACATTTATTTTTACAAATATAAATGGATTGTATTGTACTATGTACTATCGGATATGGCGAACTAGTTCGTCATAATAGACGGTTATGAAGAAATATTTCTATAACTAACATATTTTATCTCCCCATCGAGTTCGTTTTAACGAGGGAGTATTGTAAATACCGCAGAGGAAACTTTACCGGAACGTACTGAACGTCGATTTTCGGGAACTTCGTCGGAGTGGACTTCAATTTTGCAACATATGGGATTTTCTCTTTTACTGGCTCATTTGCCCATTTGTTTCTATAATTTTATAGTATAATTGAATGAGAGGCGCGACGATGTGAATTTTATCACACCATTAAGTGGGACTTTTCGTAATCCCGCCCGGGGAGGCGTGACGGTGATTTTCGTCGGGGCAGACATTGTCAATTTACAACATATGGGATTTTCTCCCTTTTAGTAGCTCATTTGCCCGTTTGTTTCCATAATTTTATAGTACAATTGAGTGAGACGTCATTACTCCGGCTTTAAAATTAGTTACATTATTAAGAAATTCATCAAAATCACGCAGTTTTAACAAATCATTTTAAAGCAACATAACCTATAATATTATTTGTCGATTTGTGATACAGTGACATTAAACAGTGTGATAAACTTTGTGGCTACTCCGATTATAAATTCAATTCATCGCACGATATATTTGAATCTTAACGTAATAATTAATATTTGTTAGTGTATCCCTTATCTTGCCATACAATTTCAAATCTTTCTGGTAAAGAGCCAAAACCTAGCCCTCACATACTGCGGGATACATGTTTTTTTTTCTGCATAGTTGTAAGTGGATGCTTGACACACTTCCAATGGTTCTCGATTGTGGATTCAGGTCCAGCGATTGAACAGGCCATGGAAAAAATTGTACATTATGGGCCTGAATCCAAACTCTCACTCATTTAGAAGTGCGTTTAGGATTATTGTTGGTGAAGTTTGAAGACTATTCTTCTCTGAATGATTTTGTTCGATACGTTTGTTTCTATTTTTTTAAATAGTTTTAACTAAAATATATCATCTTCTTTTTCACACTTAATCCGCTATAAGCTTTCTTAATTCCAAACTAATTTATAATGTTTTCGGCATTTCATATTATTTCGAGAGTTTTCATCGAAACTAATAAATTAATTATTATCTTATAATAAATAAATGTTTACGGCCTTTACCCAGAATATCTATATAAATTTCACATTGTCTTGTGGTCTGTGCTCGAACTAACGCTGGTATAAATACTTTTGTCGAATCGGAATGTCCTGTTTACAACTTTAGATCATTACGAGGTTTTATGAAAGTATACATTGTATTCACGTATTTTCTATTTGCATAGAATTACTGCTCTAGCACCATAAATCTGATAACAGCGCGTTAAAAAAACGTTACTTATACAGTTTTGTAAATGTAATATCTGTGGTTAATTTTGTACACGGTGTATACCGTGGTTCTGTCAACGGCTGCGTTCGAAAACACAACGTTTAGCCAACTGTTGAGTGTTTTTCTCTGAACGCTAGTGTTGTATACAACATGTTTACTAAGCGGACGCCATTTTTTCCAGCAGATATGAAACTTGGTTTTAAGAAATGGCTTATTTCAAAATATCGTCTGAATACGAATTACATTATATAATATAACAGAAACGAATGAAACATCCTAATATGTTCATAAAATTGATCATTTGAATTTTCTAAGGTATAATCGTCCTCTATAAAAAAAAATATTTCATTCTCCATAGCAAATTTTGGTGAAGAAAATTAGATAACATTACGGTAACGCTATAACCTCAAAGTGTTTATTACACTAAAATTCCCGTCACCACAATCACAACAAATCCTGAAATCAGCGTTCGAAAACATTAAACATGTCGAGTAAACGCGTTGCAAACGTTGGGGCAGCGATTTGTGTATTTCGAACGCAGCCAATCATTTGTCTTCTATACAGTGAGCACGTGAAAGGTTGGAATAAATTCATTTAAAATGCAGGTGCTTTTTCTGGGACTCGTTGATTTTCTGATGACCATTTCATGTATGCAGGCTAACCCAAAAATATGTTATGACAGCTCACTTATTATTTTTTTCAATGGAAACACCTTTTTTTATTTCATTTTTTAATTCTACGTCAAATTCTGAACATATTTTATGTATCATGTCCTATACCTGAATTCAACTGTTCCCGAAAAAAATGCACTATAACATGAAACATCAACATATTATTTATTTAGATTAAGTAGTAAAATGCAATAAAAAATAAAAAGTGGTTTATCAAATGTTGGAAATGACCTTCACCAACTTCCATCTCATTTTGTCTCTTATCCTATTTTTTAAGTCTTCTATGTTGTTTGATCGGTTAACGTAGATCTTACGCTTAAGATAACCCCACAGAAAATAATCTAAGGAGCATTACTATTTTTGTTTACAGACACGCTCCCATTGGTGACGATAACTATCTGCTAGCTTCGCGGATGAATCTCGACTCTTGCGCCGGTAGAAGAACGGTCGGCCCCAACATGTCGATGTGCGCATCGTAACAAGAGCACATCGGACTACGCCACGAAAAATCCGCGAAAATCCGGCCGGTACCTAGCATTCTCAGAATGGAACGGAGTTCAAATGGAAAAGACTGTGATCGAAACAGTAAGCAATGAAAGAATACCGACCAGTGTAATTTTCAACGCTGAACCTCTCAGAAATTTCTCTTCTTAGTGTTAACGACACTAAGAAAGAAAGAAATACAAATCTTTTATTATTATAATTACTGTATGTTAGGGTAATCAGTTCTCAATTTACAATTTTGTATTTGGGCGAGTACAAAGTATCGTTAAACGGAAACAGTGTCTTCGAGATTTTAGGGAACGTAAAAAGGAGAGAATAATATTTGCAAGGCGCAAGGTTACGGGTGTAAATTTGATCAAATAAAATAAAGAAATAATTGGTCTCAATATTTTTAATTAGATAGGTGACGTTTGAATCATGAACAAATACTTTAGTGCCATTTTTTTTGATTTTATTTCTGTCCGAACCACCTACGACCTTGTGTTTCGCACCGATTTTTAAGCAATAAAATTTGGTAATCGTCGAATTTACTGATATCAAAACACTTTTACAGATATTTTATATTTAGGATTGGATTTAAAGTGCATGCAAAAGCATATTTTTCAAATACGAATACACATTTAAATACTTGTATAGTTGTACAGTCCGTAGTTTTATCGAGGGCCATACTAAATGGCATTTCCTGTAGAAAATATACCTTTCATATACATAATATATTTTTTATCTCAAGTTTATAATGAATATATTATTTTCAGCTGTTCATATACATTTACATATATAAGCATTATACGTTTGTAATAAGTACATAACAAATCATATGTATATAGTTTCGATTTTGAAGAAAAAACTCTGTATAGGTTGTTTAGTTTTTAGGGATTATCATTTTATAAAAGAAAGTTGTTGTAGTATATAGATTGGTTATTCGCTGTCAATTTTTTATCTCTCTAACATCTATCTCTCTTTAGGAGTATAAATTATTTATTCTGTATTTTTTTAAATTCGACTATGATAAAGTTTAACGCATTTTTTTTTTGTTGAAAACTAGTACCGTCTAACTAAAAACCTGGCTTTAACCGTTGAAGCCATGCTTAATAATAATGCTATACTAATATGTTTTTTACACCTAAACAATTTTATTCATAAACTACATAAATTGCGTGTATTACCTATTTTGATTGTATTTCATCAATTGTAATGGGTGTAAAATAGAAACAAAAAATGATACGTTTGCTAAATTGCGTAAGATAACATTAAAAATGAATATACCAAGTTTATTTTTAATCGATTTGTTTATAATATATTTTGAACCGTTTTCTTTAAATTCTCATTTACACTCGTTATACATAGAAACTTTGTTTTGTTTCATTTTACGTAATTTATTAACTTTTTTGTCATGCAAATTATTTATAAAATCATTTCGGCTTTCATTACTTTCTTTGTAGATTTTTACTTGTGTATTATGATTTTTAATTTTTTTTTGTTGTAAAGTTTTTAAAAAATATCTAATAAAATACTATTGACCGTTCAAGTCTTGTGTTTATTGTGTGCACGTTAATTTAGGTTATTTAAAACTAGAACACCTCAAAACTATCCCAAAAATGATTAAAATAATTATTTACCATAAATTAATTATCTATAACAAAAATCATCCGCACAGTTATAATAATAATTTTGTTTACATTATGGTGGTAGTTATAAAAACAAGAACATTTACGTCTAAAACAAAATGCGAACGTCTGGCGCCGCATTCCATCTTGGGTGTCGTTGTCATTTGGCATTAAAAGAATAGAAGAATTAAGGGAAAGTTATCAATCAAGCCATTGGTTGCGTTCAGGTAGGCACAGCGCTTTGATGTAAAAACTCTGAATGGGCACTAGTGACGTCATTATAACCGGGGTTTTTTTGAAGCGGGCGCCATTTCTTCTAGCGGAAAACTTATATGCTACCATGGCACAAGTATACTTGTACCATGTATTCATGTAAATTCATCGTAATAATTTTTTTAAACGTTATGTGTTAAGAACGGTTATATTTGATTCATTCTAAATTATATACTCCAAGTCACTTTTTATGCTACAGAAACATGGACGATAACGGCTATAAAACCATAAATTCATGATTGACCGTCCGGGTAATACATAGCGCTTTATGGCAGCGCTTCAGCCTTCTTGGACGCAACCATTGGGTTAGATCGTTACCAACGAAATAACAGGGCCGGAACAAATACACGTCACGCACCTCTAGTTTGGTAGTTTGAAATAATCCGGTGACCTATAAGATTGGATGAATTCGTATGCACATGTTTCATTTATTTAATTTCAATTATTAGTGCTTTTAAGTGCCACTCTTTGTGTTATTTTATCTGTCACAATGGTTTATACGTGTTGTATCCGTGGTTGTCGTGGTAATTATAAAACTGGTCCAAAAGCGCACTCATTTCAGTTTCCAAGTAACGCCGACATACAAAATGGGTTTTTGCTATTCCTCGAAAAGATTTTACTCCGTGTAAATACAGTAGGGTGGGTGAGTTACATTTTACGGAAGAAAATATTATACATTTTTCGACAGCAACCGATTCAGAACCGCTGAAACTGTAGGTATAAGTCGAATCATTGGGCGCGTTCAGACGACGCTACAGTTGAATGTGGTGGCTCCCTGAACCGAAAAGGTTATCAAACGGTGAGCGACAACTGTTGCAAAACATTGTCACCGATAAAGTTTTACGGTGGATTTAGAAACGCAATATCCTAACCTCACTTTTTTACTACTTTAACCTAAAAGTATGGTAAATGTGATTTTAACGTTAGCATTATTACATTAGCGCAAGGAGTGCGATAACTCTATTAGAGTTGTAAACTTATTCCTTACAATAAATCGCAACATAAAATGACATGAAGTGAAGTTAGCCCGTATACTTGATTCAACGAGTTGAAGTTGGCGTATATTATATTGCTATAATACTATAGCATATATTGACAGCGGTCTACGTTAATACAGAAGGAAAGTGTGACGTAAGTTTTGTTTGGAAGCCTGCGCAGTATCGTCAACGGCAAAATGAGAGAAGATATGTAGACAATTTTTTTGTTTTAAAAATAATTAAATTATTGAAATAGAAATAAACACAATATAAAGAAAGATCCAAACACATGTAAATAACAGAATGGCTAAAATTAATCGGTTATTTCTTTTGTTTGGAAAAATATTATTCTTTTAATCATTTTACGCTGTTGGCGGCACTGCGTAGGTTTCCAAACAAAACAAATCGACGTCATCATTTTTCTTCTCCATTGCATGCGAATACGGACGTAGGACGAAATACAGTAAAAGAACGGTAAGCTCTCTGATTGGTTGTTATCATGTAATGGGGCTATATCGTGATATATTATTGCTAATTTCATAGTAGGGTGGCAACATCTTATTGTTTTGTATTTTGTGGTTGTGGTCAGCTGTGTCGATTTGAGACTTATAAGAGAGGAATCTATTCTGCCTAGGATGCAATATTAAACAGTATTAAATCTTCGATATCATCATTATTAAGATCACCTAAAACAGCTACATTTAATTCCTCCGTATTCACAAATGTCAAGTTGTCAGCTGATCCACAAATATGGCGGTTTAAAGTTTCAACGAAAACAAAACGTCAAAAACTAAGTTTTCTTTGATAAGGATTCGAGTCTTGGTTGCAACTTGAATTTTAGAGATTTTGGAATAGAAAAAATTAAAATACTATCGAATGAAGGATTATAAAAATAATCATATACTTACCATTTTTGTAACCCATGAATTATCGCGTTTCCATTTTGAATAAAATTATTTTAATTATAGCACGATTTTTTAATCCTATTTTTGCCCTCTATCAAAATGGTATATCTGAAGGTGTAAGTATTTAATTTATATTCAAAAATGATTTAATTTTTTATCTTATTACCAATATGTATGTTCAGTTGCCTATATTTTGCAATGACAAGATCAATATTTTAAAAATCTTATCATAAAAATGTAACATCTTTCTCTATCAACATGATTCATGATTAATCAATTTTAACGATCCAGCTTAAAACTACAATATTCTTCGATAAATTCTCTTGACTTTTAGTATTATTTGTATCTTTTATACGTTAAATAAACGGGTACTCGAAATATATCGATTATCTTAGCTCTTATTCTTTCATTATTTATACGAATCATTAAATATCGAAATAAATAAAGGAATGAATATAACCAACTAAAAATCAAACAAGGAAAAACGTCTAAAACAAATATGTAACGAGTTCATAAACTTTTTTGTGCTTATGACGCAATTGCTGTAAAAATAGCGAAAAATACTGTGATTAGTGAAATATTTTTTGCCCAAGAAATATTTAAAGTTCACGTTTTCAAGTACAATTATCCACAAAAGTAGACCGAACAAGAACTCAAATTAGGTCGTATATTAAATTGATTCTAAAGACGACAAATACTATAACAATTTAATTCATCAAGTTAAATCAAAATTAAATTCACAGGCGGTCGAAACCCCCTTATTGTGAACCTAACCAGTTACTGATAACATTTAGCCCAACAAGGCAACGACTTTTCATTAATTACGGTAGTGAGTAAACATTTGTGTGTGAATTAAGTTAATTTAACGCCGAATATGATCGTGTGGAGTATACCTGCACTACGAAAATGGTAAGTTTAGTATGATTATAAGGGAAGAAACCGTTTAAATTATTTGTATGTAGATCTATGATTATTTGTAAATCACTGCGACCATGTACTATGAACCTAATTCACTTTCACGTGTTTTGATGTATCGAACAAGACGCAAAGCTAACTTCTAGAAGTAGGAGAGTATAAATAGCATGAGGAATAATTAACTTACGTATGCGCAGCTGTTAATTGTCCAAATAGATTCATACTATCCGTTAATTTTCACTTCCTTTCTCTCCGTATGAAAGTGCTGGTTCCCTGGCGTGTAAAAGATGGATGAGTCGAATTAGGAGGATCGACAAAATACTGATAGCCAACCGTGGGGAAATAGCCTGCCGTGTAATAAGAACTGCTCGCCGTTTAGGCGTTAAAACTGTTGCTGTTTACAGTGACGCCGATGAGGCAGCTTTGCATGTGGCCTTGGTGAGTATATCGAGTTGAATAAGTTGCCTATTTACACTTGGCTATTAAAAAGAGCATAGAGGTGTAATACGGAATTTTGATTTTACCACATTTTACTGCCGTAAAACATAATAATTTTTTTAAAACTATGCTTCGGCCAGAGCTACAACTTAGATTCACAAAAACAGAACTAGTTACACGAATGAAATATGATACAGCAAAAGAGAATAAGTTAAAAATGTAGATCTTGTAATTAATTTAATAAATGTTCAAAATTCCGTCCATGAATCTCCAAACATTTTTCACAGCTTTTCTAATTGTATGTGGAGACAAGCTTTGAAACGCATGCTTCAATTGTTGACAGGTTTACTGCAATTACTTTTATGTCATCTCGACCATGACCAACTTGGCTAACAATTATCAATATGTTTGACGTTTTTATAACCGAATTTACTATTATGAAATCTTCGGAAATTATGATCACCGGTGTGTAGTGTTTGTCCAACAGTTAATTTATAAAGACAATATCTTAGATCATATACGTTAATAATATAATGATCTAAGTACTAAGGTTTTTTTTTAATATGCCAGACGATGTTGCCATTTATCATGACGAATTTTACTCTATGTGTGTAATGTGTGTATGCAGATTTCTGAAACGCTATTACATGATCTGAGATCCATATACTAAACATCGAACAAAACTTGTATACCGTATATCTTTTTAAAAGGGTTTCGGTAATTGGGAACTAACAAATACATATTACAATTATTATTTCATTTATTTGCATAGACAGATTACGTAAGTTCACAGTTTAGATGTCAAGTAAATTACTTGTATTGAAAAATACGTAACTGTCAAAAAAGCTAAATCTGATTTTCCTTATTGGCATTACTAAATGAAATGTTGCTTCAGAATGGTGAAATAACATCAGATAACAATTACCTACTATTGGGAAAGAAATGTTAGTAAAATTTATCGGTTGTCGATAAACAGAATAATAAAGGTTAAGAAAACTTGGATGTGTCAATTTAGGGAGTTAAATCCTTAGATCATATATATTACATGGATACCGCTATCACAATATCAGTCTATATACGTTATTGTTTCTAACATGTACTTCTACGATTTTCGAGCTATTACTTTCATGCTTATGAACATTATATGTAGCTATCCCTTATATGACCTCTCGTGGAACCGGAAACGGAAATGCATGCGGATTCAGCGCGATTTATTATGGGACGTATGCGATTTCACAATTTTATTAAACATTAGACAGAGTACCGTTAGACTTAGGTTAGAGTTCTGTCACTGTGTGCTCAATGTCAACTACTGTGGTCTATCAATCTGTATGAGCGAGCTATTTTATGTAGACATTTAAAAATTAGGTTATGCGTCAGAGCTGGTATTATCTATGATGTATGTCAAATTTAATTCAATTTTCGCGCGCTTCTCCCGCCGTGCTCCACGCGTGGTCAGGTGCGAATAAGAAAATACGAATAATCGTTGTTAGACAGAAATGCTGATTCTTTTTGGAAACATAGCGGTATCCATGTAATGTATATGATCTAAGGTTAAATCACTCGATATAAATTAGCGGCAAATTTAAGTTTTTATTGCTTGTTAGTTTTTTCAAATTATTAAATCTGGCTTATTATATCCACTACATTATATAAGAAGCCATAACGTACCCAATTTCTAAGAAATAATATAGTATTAATTTAATATTGTCACTCGTATGGAATAAATAGCAAGTACATATGTATTTCATATTAAAAAACCCCATAAAATGTATTTGTTCTGTGGTCCGCTTCTAATAAACTTATACATAAGCAAATCGATCAAACCACAATGGACAATACAAATATGTATATTAGAGGAAAACCGCATATTTCTTGAAAAGTAAAAGAGCTAATACGCAGTTGATTATCGGTTGTATGTGATTCTTATCAGTTAAGTACGTAATTGTATCGTTATATACAAATTGTGCTTATGTAACTATTAACTAAGCAGCTTAAGCTAAGCAGTATTTGCTTCTCAGTCCTAAATATGAATGATAAATAAAAAAATTCAATCAATTTAACGCATATATAACAATAGGCACGATAACAAATAGTAACTGTTACTATAGGCTGATGAGGCATATAACATTGGACCACCACGCGCATCTCAAAGTTACCTTCGAGGAGATAAACTCTTGGAAGTAGCAAAACGAACAAATTGTCAAGCTGTCCATCCCGGCTACGGGTTCCTTTCGGAAAATGTCGAATTTGCCGAGGACTGCCAGAAAAACAGCGTCATTTTCATCGGGCCTCCAGCATCTGCCATCAGGGATATGGGAATCAAAAGGTGCTTTCCTCTCATGATAATGCAACATGATTTTTCTGATTTAAGTGAATCAGAAATAAATTTGAAACGCATTTTCAGCACATCCAAAGCGATCATGTCCAGCGCCGGTGTTCCAATAATCGAAGGCTACCACGGTGAAGATCAAAGCGATGCCAAGTTGAAGGAAGAAGCAAAGAAGATTGGATTTCCCGTAATGATAAAAGCGGTGCGAGGCGGAGGAGGTAAAGGAATGAGAATAGCACTTTCAGAAACAGATTTCGACGAATCTTTGCAATCGGCTAGGAGCGAATCCCAAAAAGCTTTCGCAGATTCGGTCGTTCTGTTGGAGAAATTTGTAGGGGAACCGCGACATGTTGAAGTCCAAGTCTTTGGAGATACCCATGGGAATGCTGTACATCTTTTCGAGAGGGATTGCTCAGTGCAACGCCGACACCAGAAGATCATAGAGGAAGCACCAGCCGTAAGAGAACAAAATTTCTTTTTGAAATTTACAACTTGGAAATTAAATGATTTCAGCCTGGTTTGTCGAACGATTTAAGATCTGAATTAGGTCTAGCAGCTGTTCGGGCAGCGAAAGCAGTCGGATATGTTGGCGCTGGTACTGTAGAATTCATTTTGGATAGGAAAACACACAGTTTCCACTTCATGGAGATGAACACCAGATTACAAGTGGAGCACCCAATTACAGAAATGATTACTGGTAAAATTATAATCCAAAAATATATATTCTCAATTTGATTTGCTCAAAAACTTTCTAGGAATCGATTTGGTAGAGTGGCAACTCAAAATAGCTTCGGGCGAAGAAATACCAGTCAGACAAGAAGACATAAAACCCGATGGGCACGCTTTCGAGGCTAGGATATATGCCGAAGATCCCAGAGGAGGATTCTTGCCCGGCGCGGGACCTTTGTTATATTTACAAACGCCAAATTCATCAACAGATGTCAGGATCGAAACAGGTTGGTTTGTGTGTTAAAATAAGTGCAAATATTGTTTTGAAACGATTGTTTCAGGTGTTAGGCAAGGTGATGAAGTTTCAGTCCATTACGATCCCATGATAGCGAAATTGGTTGTTTGGGGTACAGATCGCACTGAGGCTTTGACCAAATTGAATTCGAAATTGCTGGAATACAATGTAAGTAAGCACTTTTTAGATGCTTGCATGTTTCGATGTGATCGCTGTATTGATTTATCAGCATTACCTTTTGTAGTTCTTTGATCACATTTGCACACAGTTCCCAATTTTATTTTTACATTAGTTGTTTAAAATAACATTTTGCAGATAGCTGGTTTAGAAACCAATGTTAACTTCCTTTTGGATCTCTCACGACATCCGGAATTCGTAGCAGGAAACGTCCACACCAACTTCATACGTGACCATAATAATTCCTTGTTTAGAGATGAAAAATTATCTGAAGCCCAAATCGTAAATGCTGCACTCGTAGTTGTGCTGACTGACGAAATGGCAATGTTGAAGGCGGCCATCGCAGCTAAGGACCAGTACAATCCTTTTGTTGTGGAATCTGGTTTTAGGGTAAACCACAGATACGTCAGGGATATAAAATTAAAGCATAAAGACCAAGGTTAGATGTGCAATTAAGTATTGCCATGATAAAATGATTTTTGCAGATGTATTCGTAAAAATTAAATATGGTGATTCAAATGAATATTATGTTTCTACTGATAATGGGAAGACTTGGAATTTTGCTAAAGGTGACTTAACAGAAGATGATAACGGTAATATTAAAGTCAACGTAAACTATAACGGCGCTATTAGTAAAGTGAACGTATTTAGAAGCGATGATATCTTAGCAATTTTCGATCAGGTAACTGATGATCTAGAATCGTTTTCTTTCTTTCTTCAATATTCAATTGGATTTTATTTCAGAATGGGAAATGCGAATACAATTTTGAGCAACCAACATTTCTAAATGAGGAAGATGAAGAGCAGTATGGGTCGTCCAATAAAGCTGTCGCGCCAATGCCTGGTGTCATAGAAAAGATCTTGGTTAAAGCTGGTGATGTGGTCAAAAGAGGAGATTCAATTTTCGTTTTGATAGCCATGAAGATGGAATATATAGTTAAAGCGAACAGGGATGCCAAGGTCGAGAATATCTTGCATCAGGTGGGAGATAATGTACCTAAAGACGCTGTCGTTGTTAAGTTTGCCGAAGAGGAATCTAAATGAATTCACTTGTTTTGTGTATGGAAGAAATATTTTGGAATAAATGTTATTTTCTGATTTTTGTCTTTTATTTATTTGATATATTACGTTACTTATAATGGAGATTGTTCTAGCGATTTTATTTCTACCCGTGGCGTCTTTGAAGGATCGAATTTGGGTCCTCTGTTATTTGTGCTATACATTACTGATTTACTTTTCCAAATCGACCTTCCTATTCTTGCCTATGACGAGGATATTAAGATTTTCTATGAAATTTCCTCGACTAATGAAGTCTACATACGATTTTTTGACTGGTGTGATAGCTTTAATCTGAGATAAGTAAAATATTGTGCACTTACCTATACTCCGCCATCTTCACAGTATATCTCGTCCTATCAAATTAGGGATAGCACTAAACTTACGTAAATTCGATTTAAGGATTTGGGTGTACTCTTTGACACCACTTTTTCTTAACTTAGATGTTTTCTTCTTCTTCACGTATTATCTACGGTTTTTCGTTTTTGTTGATGTAGAAACAAAACTCGCATCTCTTTTTCCTTCTGGTCTTAAGTCTCGTAGCATTTTCATCAATCTCATTCGATGTTGAATCCTTGAAAATTACATCACATTGGATATTTGCTAAATACGAGGTGTGTAAATTAAGTAATGAGACTGATATTTCTAAATATTTTTATTTAAATATAATTACAATTAAACGTTGTCTCCCTCAAAATAACTCCTTTGGGTAGCCACACGGTGTTGGAGACGGTTCTTCCATTCCTTATAGCAGTGCTGGAACTCGGATATTGGAATCGCCTTTATCTAGTCGGTTACAGTCCTTTGAATGTTTTCGAGTGTCCCTAAATGATGTCCCTTCAGATGAATTTTCAATCTTGGGAAGAGGAAAAAGTCACAAGGACTCAAGTCAGGTCGAAATATTTTTACTGGGTAAAAAACCTTATATGGAAATTGCTGTGTGACAAGGCGCATTGTCATGATGCAGAATCCAATCGTTCTTGATGTTTGGTCTCACACGCCTGACCCTTTTCGGAGACTTTCGAGAACCTCTCGGTAAAACTGTTGATTAACTGTCCAACCTTGATCAAAGAAACAAATCGGCACGTTCTTGATCTTTTCTTTGCTCATTCTTGCTTCCTCGAGATTTGGAGAGCCTGAAGCATGCCATTCCATGCTTTGGCGTACTCGAACACCCAACTCTCATCACCAGAACTCAAGGCACCTTTCTCTTCTGATGTCCTTTTGTTCCTGGTGGTTTTTTGGAACCATTTTCGAGCAGATGTTTCTCATGCCCAATTTATTGATAAAAACTTGATGAACGGTGGTGTGATACAAATTCCCCTATCATTCTGAACGTCAACCGACGATCTGAATGCACAAGATCGCGGATTTTGTCGACATTGCCATCGGTTCTTGCAGTTGAAGACCTTCCGCTGCGTGGCTCATCTCCCATCGACTCTCTTCCTTTTGAAAATGCCTTGAACCACCGAGAAATCTGGGTTTTTGACAAAACACTGTCTCCGTAGGCCTGCTGAGGTTTTGCTAAAGTTTCTGTTGCACTTTGCCCTAAGTCTGAAGCAAAACCTGATAACACACCGGTGCTGGAAATTAATGTCTTTCATTTGTAGAACGCACTACGAAAACCAGGTTCACGGAAAACAACGACAACAGACAACCAAATGACTTGATCGAGTTGAAACTTGCACTGAACGCGTATTACAATGTCCACATGCTGCGTTGTCAGTCTCATTACTTAATTTACACACCTCGTACATCTATGCTTCAGTAAAAGCGTACCTTCACTTTAGATGAATGTTTCTGTATTTTAAGGAATTGCCCCTTCATACTACAACGGATGCAATTCAGTCAGTTCAAGACACGATTGTATATTTCCGAATCTGTTTTCAATGAGTAACGTTATGACAGGAAGTCGAAAATTGGGCAATGTTCACATTGTTCACACTATGCGCAATATTGAGAAAGGCAAAATATTGTAACTAATGTCGCTGCACAATGCGAATATTAGAAACAGTTAGCAGGTACCTATGTGCTTTTTACGAATGCGTTTTTGATTACATGTTAGAAAAAAAACAACTTTATTATACTTTATTAAAAATGCCAAAAACAATTAACCGTAAAAATGCCATTATCGGCGCATGGTTTATAGCTGGAATCACCATACTAGCAAAAGCAATGAACGGGGTAAGCATTAAAGACGGACTCTAGTTTCTGCCTACCAGGCGTCATCAGCGTCTCTCCGAATGCTAAACCCACTTTCATC
>JARFOC010045890.1:4426-21966 GCA_031763485.1 Osmoderma eremita | reverse complement strand
GTGGGTCCAAGAACAACATAAAGAATACTGGGAAAATACAACCAGGCAAAGTCATGGCAAAACCTTTATCAAGGAGCCAGGATATTGCGCACTGAAAGGACACCTACAGAAAATTGGGGTTGACATTGAGAGCTCAAGCTGCACACTGTATGAAGGGGCACACCACATCTTATATGAATGCAAGGCCTTGGACCCTAGAATAATATTTGGAAAACCAAAAATTAACGCAGAAAACTATACAGACCAATCAGCCAAAGACCTGTACAGATTGGTACAGGGCACAAGGATCTGAGAATGGGTGGCATAGGTACAAAGATGGGAGATAAATACAAAAAGCCAATGGGCTGAAGTGTTTTCAGAGGCTTATTTCAAACGGCTCCCATAAAGAAAAAAATGTAATCTTAGCGAGATTCTCGAGGCTATTATTTGCCTTAAATCTAGTTTTACTATGGGTGCTGATTAGATACCTTCTTAGTTTCTTATGTGCTGGAAAGCCTCACGTATTACACGTCCTTTTAAATCTGGCGATAGAAAAGAAATTAGCAATTATCGACCGATGTATTAAATTACTAAATAACATATTAAAAATCTTTAACTTTGTACTATTTAAACGTACTTATGACATATTTCTACCAGTACTACCCCTTACCAACACGGATTTGTCCGTGATAAATCTACATCTACAAACATATGTATTTTTACCAACTAAGTCTCTTGATGTGTTAACCAGAATCTAGGTTAACGCGATTTATGTTAACGTTTCTAAAGCGTTCGAGCGAGTACCTCATTCTTTGATTGTCCGCAAACTAGGTAATTTTGATATATCTCATGATATCATTGAGCGTTTGAACCCAATACCACATTAGTGAAGCAAGGAGTTGTTCCGGGTCCCTTGCGATTTCTGGTTTTTATCAGTGATGTCGCTAGTTGCTGAATGTCTTTGTTGTATGCTGATGTTTTAAAGATCTATCGCGCAATTAAATCCCTAAGTGATTGCGGTTACTAACCAACGGATATTGATTAATTATTATATTATAAATTTAAGATGTAATATCCAAATACATCATGTAGCCAATTCCTCGAAAACTTTCGTGGTAATTTGGATACATACTTGATAAATCTAAATACAGAAGCGATTGTTTCCAAAAATGTATAGGAGGAATACGAAAGATAAGGATCAATTTTATAAAAATAACGTATAAAGTATTTTATACATTAAAAAGTATATAAATAACAGCGTCAGTAAAGTTGCCATTACAAAATACATTGAGTGATAGCGAACACCTTCTCTGCATTCGGAATTGGCCAAGGCTTCATACGCGATAAGATAAATAGCACAAGTAGCATAGAACTTGTCGCTTGATATTTTCTGAATGTTTATCTTGACATTTGGATTTTACGCTATCGATTTCAGAAGGAATTGTCTAATAATTCTTTTTATATGTACACCGCAGTTAAAACTTATGTTTTAATAATTTCCACGAAATTTTGCACCAATTGCTAACAAGAAGTTCTATTCTAAAAAAACAAGAAATGGAAAATATCATGAGCTGAAAATACAAACTTTGATATGAAGTACCCAGAAATTTCCTTTTTTTATTTTTTCTCGTAAATGGCCATAATATACATATATGATATGTATCAATTTCTACAGAGACTTTATTGTTTTGTAATTTAAAAATTAACTAGACGTATAAATAAGATTGTTAGTATAATTGTGAATTAATGGAAATCAAAATATTTAATACAAGTAGTCTTAAATGTTTCTAAAACATGTGAGTGAAGTAATTCACATAAGCATTATATGTATCAATCTGTCGGGTTTTATCGTGTATCAATAATTTCGTTCGACGTTTTAGTTATCGTTAAGAAGTTGACAGTATCCGAAAGAACCGCAGTGCTGTCGTCTGACGTCACCATCGATAGGTGTTTCTAAATATATCGCTCGCTTCACATGATTTAACATGAAGTGAAATCTTTTCGGGAAAAACAAACATTCGTATTGCAAATAAGTCGGCGTCACTTGGGAACTGAAATGTGTTCACTTTCGGACAATTTTTTAAATTATCACGACAACCAAGGTCACAACCCTTACAGTGGTACAAAAAAGTCTTTGTACGATAGCAGTTATAAGTGTATTTGTACAATTGAAAGTTAAATCTTGTATGTAGAATCAAACGAATTAAATTTCAGCAGAATCTGCACTATTTATATATAAAGGAATTTAAAAAAATCAGGAAAATCTTCATTTTAGTCAAAGGATCGCGAAAATATAAAAGTGTCGACACTATTTGTTACACAAAGAGTCCGTACGCTCCATGTATATTGTTCGAAAAAAAAATGATGAATGGTTCTATTATAAATTCACCTCTTAGTTATCTGCTGATGCCTGTGAAATGCACACGCATATTTGAAATAATTCATAATAATGGTCAAAAAGCGCGAGTTAAAAGCAGATTTGCGTACCTTAATAGTAAAATTATGTGCCAAGGGCAATTCTTTGCAGAATGTAGCAACTATCGTTAACAAACCTAAATCCACGGGACAATATACTATCCAGCATTACGGAAGTTTCGGTACCGTGAAGAATAGCTCCCGTTCTGATCGTCCAAAAATTCTATATCAACGTGAAGAAAAATACAATCTAAAAGAAATTAAGAAAAACCAGAAAATTAGTGCTACAAATATTGCTAAAAGATTACAAACTGAAATGAAGGTGTGACGTAGTAAAGAAACAGTACGAAATGTATTGAGGAAACATAATTAAAATGCTCGATTTTTTCGCAAGAAGTCATTCATTTCTGTAAAAAGGAACAGAACGAGAAGATTACACTATGCGAAAGAACACCTGAATAAAGAAAAAAAAATTGGAAAAATGAAATATTTAGTGACGAGAGCAAGTTTAATATCTATGGGTCAGATGGAACACAGAAACTATGGATAAAGCCTAATACAGAGTTAAACATAAAACATTTAAATGCGACTGTAAAACAAGGAGGTGGCAATGTTATGGTGTGGGGGGTATGTCGGCTGCAGGAACAGATAAATTAACTTTTATGGAGACAACGATGGTAAAGTATACCTCAAAATTTTGCAACAAAATTTATTAGAAAGTGCGCAAAGTTAGGGATACGTGATGATTTTACATTTATGCATGACAATGACCCAAAACATTGTTCGCGAATTGTGAAAGTGTGGCTACTTTATAATGTAAAACATACACTAGATCATCTTTCACAATCACCGGATCTAAATCCCATAGAACATTTTTGGGAAGAACTGGAAAGACGTATTCGCAAACATAAAGTATATAATAAGAAATTATTAAAGGAAAAGAGACAAAATGGAATACAATTGCACTTCAAGTTACTGAAAAACTCGTAAACTCAATGGAACACAGATCCAGTTCCGTCATTAAGTCAAGGGGAAACCCGACCAAATATTAATATATTATATTTATAAGTAATTTGTTTGAAACATGAATTTTCCTGGTTGTTCGTACGGAGACTTTTTTGTAGTAAATTTTAGAGTAGTTTAAGTAAATATAGATTTCGTAAGAAAATATTAGTTATCAGTAATCTCATTCATCCATTTATAGAAAGAGAATACTCGTGTTTCACGAAATCAATCATTTTAGCCCCCGTACATATAAGATTTAGTATTTGATTGTACAAATAAGCTTATAACTGCTATCGTACGAAGACTTTTCTGTACCACTGTATATACCATGGTAACAGATAAAATAACACAAAAAGTTACACTTAAGATAATTGAAATTAAATTGAACAAACACGTGCATGTGAATTGGAGTAACCTTATACTTCGCCGGCTTGTTTCCCAGTGCTATTCATCTATAAATGCTGATCTAATAGACCTCTGAGAGCGTCAGAACACTAGGGCCTTTTACTATCGATGGTAATCCATCAACCGGCAAAATTATAGTGTTATCAACAGTTTACGTGGCATAGGTAATTTGTAAATCAAAATTAAAATATAATATAATATCTCGTGGCAAGGAGATCAGAAAAAAGATACGTGTTTAGCTTTAACTGCCGAGTAAATAAGAAGAAATTCAAATGCAAATCACATGACGAGAAACGCTTTCTCACACAAATATGACAGCAGTATTATGCAAATACTATCCAATAGTAATAAAACCGTAACAAAAGAAGAAAATACGAAGATAGCAGCCATGCCTGCATAAATATTTGTTTAACCATTGACATCAATGTTTTTGCAAGTATTTTGTTAATTTGAATGTATTTTTAATGGCCCTATAAACAATTTATTTAAAAGTGTTCCTTTAGGCCATATGTTTGAAAAATACTAATTAGAAAAAATGTCATGTTGTTTATTCTATTATGACAATGAACATTTGTTTTCCTTTGGGCGAGCACTTAATTCCAAACAAGAACTTATTAGATCTATCTTATAGTGACATGCCAAAACTTAATCTAAAGTTATAAATTATAAAAAAAAATTGAATGATAAAATAACAGCTTACACGTACCTATTTATACATCCATATTAATAAAGTCTTAATCAAACGTTTAATTAATAGATAATCGTGTCTTAGATACCTTACATAAATCAGTCTCAAAAATACAAAAACTTTCACTAACCTTCACATAAGACATTAAGTAAAGGAAACAATTCACTAATACTGATACATTTATTCTAATATTTTTTAATTCCTTTAAAGAAACCAATTTTCCACTCTTTAATAAAAGATCAACTGCAATTCACTTAAAAACAAATGTTGTCTGAACACTAACACATCTTAAATTTTAACTTAAGATTCCTTTATAAACTTCGAAGTATATATCCAGATCTTATAATTGTGGTTTCTGAAATATGTATCACTGTCTTAGGTCATACTTTGTCAATCCCGTCTTTGAGGTGGAAGGTGTCGTTGCGGTTTCAAGATTCCCTATTTGTGGCTTCTTTGTTCGTCGTTTTTTTATCCCAAGATTCGGTCTCCCCGGAGAGTATTTGTGGTTTCTTGAAATTAACTCGTTTCTAACTTTAGGAAGACGGTATTTATGCTGACATGCGTCGTCTACTATATAAAGAGAAAACACTACCGAAACACAAAAAAAAAGGAATCGCCGGAAATATCTAATTTTCCGTTACGAAATCTCGCGTGATATTCGATGGTTTGATGATATTCAATTACTTTTGGTATCACGAATAGAGTGTTGAGGTTATTATTAGGTAAACGCATTGACAGAGGTTAGTAGTAGATATTACTGTTATATTGATATAAGTTCCAAAAAAAAATTTAATTGCATTTAAAAACAAAAAGAAACATACAAGAATTTGTTGTTATTAGATGTCCTGTTGATAAAGACCTTTACATATATTAACATCCTACTTTATATTGCCTGGTCCCCCCTCCTTGTTATAGAATAGCTTCTTCGGTACATTTTATAGCATATTTCAATTGAATCCGTCATTAACAAATACATGAAATATAAATCTGTATGGAGGATGATTGATAACTAACAATATCTTTAAAATACAACGAAGATCATTCCTATAATGGTAAGGATACACGACGACACTCGACACTCGACACTCGACAGTCAGTGTATACATCGAGTGTCTACGTGTGTCCACCGCCGCGACATCTAGTTGCAGATGTTGCGGGGGTGTCGTGTCGCTGCCGTGGAGACAATGCGTTTATGTTGTCTGCCTCAAGTGTCGCGAATTTCTAATCTGCGAGAATTCTTTAGCTAGACCAATGACGTCACGCGTGTGGTCTGCAGAATAAATAAAATCTTTGAACTATGAACTATGTCCAATTTCAAACCCCAATTATAAGAATCGAGTTAAGAAGTCAACAGCGGAAGAAAGGTTGGCCGAACAATGTAACACTACTGCATTGGAAATTAATATAAAATTGCACAATTTGAATTCAGTTGAAAAATGAACTGAGAAAACTAAAAAAGACTTCCTCCACAAGCCACATATCTTAATGTTACCGCCAAACGTTCTCCCAACCTATTAGCTGATCTCATATTCGTATTCTGTTTCTTTATCACAGGTGAAACCTTGTTTAATAAATATTGAAAGTCTTCGTATTTCATTCGAAGAAAGTTTTTGTAGCATTCTGTATCTCCATTTTTCGGTTCAGATAACAACTGATTACTTATGTCTATAAGTTGATACGTGGATGTGGGAAAGTATAATGTTGGTCAAATTGGCAGAACTTCTGGAAAAAGAATTTCTGAACATTATGCTTCTTACAGAAATAAAAAGCAGGATGCGACTTTCGCCAACCATGTAAAAGAAGAAAACCATATTATTAATTGTGATATTAAATTTACCTTTTAATTTATAAATCATTAGTAATTAATTGTTTGTTCTTATAATTTTGGCTAATTGTAATTTACATGCCTATGTATATTGTATTTTGTCAAAATTTGACGTATTTCAATATTGACAAAAAACGATGTATTCGTTTTTAGTTTGTCTCAAGAAGACACAAACAGGCACACAAGAAGGCACAAAAAGGCGAAACAATTGTTACTTCGTAATAAACTTTGTAAAGGATAATTAACATTTTATTGGTTATTGATAATGGAGCTTCACCAACTAAAGGCTGAAAGTATTGAATTATACATCGCGACGATTGCGGCAGCAGCACGTCGATTCGTGGCGATGCAAGGTACCACACCGAATTGCAGTCTAGCATGTCGTGGTTCGTGTAGACAACCAATACACTAGAGCCGGGACACTAAATGTATACATCAGTGTCGACACAAAAGATTGCTTACCGTGTGGACGCAATCGACACTAGTGTCGAGTGTCAGTGCCGTCGTATATTCTTACCATAATGCAGAGTGTGCCACCAAAAACTCATTGTTCACTGTTTTTCTCAAATCTTAAGATCATGACAATATAATCACTACTATTAGATACCCAGCTGACTACGATAATAAAGAGTAACATGATTCGCCCAGGATGAGGACGAGAGGAGAGCAAACACAGTTACAGCTACAGAACGATGATTTGTTGTAGTCTAATAGATGTTGCATAAATCATCATTCAGATTTCCAAATAGATATATTGCATGTATTGTTTTACTTCTTTGTTGTGACAAAGAAGTTCTTTAATGTTAAAAATAAAAATGGTTTGTTCAACCAAAGAAACTGATTTAAGTTAATCACAAGATGATTTTCATTTTTTAACAAACAACGTAGCAGTAAAATATAAGTGCAGCTCTATGAGTAGTAAGTTATAAATAAGTGCAATACGAAACACTTACTTATAAATTATACCACAACAAGACATTATTTATTTCTCTGTATACAACACCCAAGGTACTATAAATAGTATTCATCCTACAGGATCCAGGTGATATCACCTCGAGCCTCCTCTTGAATGCCAATAAATTTTTAGTAAACTTTTTACTAAAGGTTTTCATAAAAGAGAACGGTCTCTTAACCATTATCGGACCTTGGCATTTTGTAATACCAGGCCAATAATATATTCTAAATGTAGTTTTCTTGAGGTTTGTCAAAATAAATCTAAAAGAATATCCAGGCAATAACTTCATTCTATAAGACGACAAGACTTCTTTGTTAATATAAACGGCGGCATGTGTGGAAACATAACTATTTTGTGTTTATTGATTTAATCACGTCAACAAGTTATAATGGATGAGGAGTAGGGATGTAACCCAGGTAGAATATTATATTAACAACACATTCATTGCTTTTGGTTTAACAAATATATTTTAACAAAACGATAAATGTTGACTAAATTGTTAACTAAACAAGAAATATGGGGAAACTGCAATTAATGCAATTTTTCGGTCGACTACGCGTATTTTGGTTAGATCAATGCATTTATGTCCCTCGTGTGCATATAAAAGTTTAACGTTCATACTTATAAGACAAGACAAACATGTTAGCATCGTGCTATTTTCCAAAAAAAGGTTTTTAAAGTAGGATAGGATTTATGAATGTCAAATGTTTCAATTATTTGCCAGCATATATCCATCAGGCAAGATGCTTTAAAATTATGTTATGATCTTCTTGTATCAAAAGTTTGTGTAAGTGATTGACACAACTTATTGTTTTTGATTGTATATTAATTTTGTAATTTTCTATTTTAATTTGACGCATTCTCAGAATCTACATAGATACAGGTATGTATAAACATTCCTTTTGTAAAATAAATATTATTATTTTATTTTGCAAAATCTTACCAAAAATGTGTGTTCATCATTGTCGCTACTGTTATACATTACGGAAAGCTGTGCGTCGGGGAAGCGACTATTGGGTTCTTATTGACATCTCGATCTTATAATCCAATATAATTGTTTCACTGATTCCATTTCAGTGGTACATATTATCTATACCTGACGGGGCGAATAGATGCAGTAGCAACGCCTCATTGACGTAAAGATTAAAAAGCCCAATTCACAATGTATAAGCTTTGGAAGCCCAAGCTATTATTTGATATTTGTAGTGAATACTTAACCATTAATATATATTAAGGGAATTTTCGAAAATAATGTACTATATGGGGCGAGATAAAATATTAGGAACCAAATAATAAAGACGCCAAATGCCTGGATTATATCCTTATCTAAGCGAGCTTGCCTATCAATCAATGAAGAACGTTATTTGGTGTGTGACGAGCTGGCGATGCAACGGTTACCTATTGTTGCTACTGCATCTATTCGCCATGTCAAGTGTAGTGCTAGTAGCACAAAAATAAATGTGTACCTCAACATTAAGTATATGCTCAAAATACCTTTAAACAACCATTTCTTTGGATAGATTGACAATGTTGTGAAAGCTATTCATAATGCTTATATTCAGCTACAAGCCTGTATATTCAACGTTGCACCTCTCGTTACATCAATTACACACAAAAAGTTGCAAATACATTTTAGTGCTTTCATTTAATTAAATCTTCACTTTATCTTATTTGTTTATTGTTTTCTTTTGGAATACGGGAGGCAATTCTAGTATACCGTCTTTTGTTTAATATCCTTCTCGCCTTGACTCTAATTGCCTACGGCTTGCCGTCTTCCGTCCGCTAATGTTTAGAATAAACATGTACATCGGAAACTTTTTATGTGTCGACTAAAAAAAAAATCCAGCAAGCGAGCTTTCGGTACGGTCAGATATTTACGATACATTTTGCTATCAATCCGTCTAAGCCGGCTCAGGTGTCACTTATCTCGAAATCGAGCCGACATCGGCGGCTTTGATCGTGCTTTAACTCACCAATGACCATCGCCTCCCGATTCATGTGCTCATGCAGATGAAGATACCGTTATGCAATTGCATTGAAGAACATTCACGGGCGTACTTTCATGCGTCAAGTAAGAGGTGAATGGGAGGAAGAAATCTCTACGCGTACGATGTTAGCTAACCAAATGAATAAAAGTTTTGATATCATTTTTTCTTCTGCAATAGCAAGGCTTGAACGTGACCTTTAAAATAATATTGGGGTTGATTATCATGATACAAGCTCTTGTTGCAAAAAAAGTACCATTTTTATGAGTCTCACTTGTACCAATTCTTCTTCAGGACATAATAATAGCTTTTCATTTCAAATGTAAATTCAAATTTCGCTAAGAGTTACTTGTGAAGCTACTACTGTTGTGGTACAGATCTTGTGTTATGACAGTCCATTATTTATCCTTAATCATGTAAATTTTATCAAAATCACTCCATTACATAAATTGAAGTAATTTCCGAAGGTAATTTGAATCTTATCTAGCAAATTTTAAGTTTACCTTTTTTTTTAAATGTAATTGCGAAATGATATTTTGTCAATAAAAAATAAAAAGTTGCTTTACATATTGCAATAGCCGATTCCAATATATATATATATATATATATATATATATTCCAATATATTATATACCTCAACAGTTGTGAACATTTGTGATAGTTTTGCTTCATTTAAACTACTTACTTTACTCTCTTTGGGGTAAACATGATTAGTACCTTCTAATTCCAATGAACTTCATTATAAAAAGCATGTTAATATTCTTTTTATTTATGCAAAATTTTGACGTAATATAAAAAATCTGAAAGTAGTTTTGTGCCAAAAGTTGTATCCAATTCATCTAAAACCACTAAGCCATCAGCAAACTTATGCTGAAATGCAGGACTGTCCAACCAAGTAAATAAAACATTTCGTTACCTGACATTGTAGAGGTATGTTCTGCGTAGCCTATTATCATTTCCCTATACATGAACAAATTGACTTGTTTGGTTTTTCCACTCGAGTCTTCAAATGAAATAAGGCTTGAATGTATTCGAAAACCGGTAATACCTATTTTTGCTTTCGGTATCATAACAAATGTCAAGCAAAACATTGTTTTGAATATTTTCAGTTTTTCTTAGCACATCAGGTATATCTTATGAGTTTATAAGAATGCTGATATTATCCGCGTACAATATTACTTGTTGTGCTTTAAGTAAATCTGCTGGCAGATCATTAATGCATAAAGAAACAAAGTAGGTTCGAAAACAGAACCATGGAGTATCGATGTTGACATCTCAAAAATTAGATTGCTGGTCATCAATATGTATACTTTTCTTTCTGTGGTTTAGGTAAGACTGGAACCAATTTGGTGTAATATCTTTAACACCATACCTATCAAGCTTATAGAGAAGAATGCTATGATTAACCAAATCAAACATACATACATAAATCAATAAACATAGGCAAACAAGACAGTATTCAATGTTGCTTAAATTCTTATAAATATAACTGAAAGATAATTAAATGTATTTAAGTATTTGACCAATTTTTTATTCATAAGAATTCATCCACTTTTGCAAATAGAGGTAATAGGCTAATAGGTGGGTAGTTGCACAAATTATTCCTGTCACTAAGTCGCTATGGTGTGTTCTTGTGGTATGGTGTGGTGTTAGTAATAAATCCTCTCACATCTGCGTATTTAGACTAAAATTATTGCTTATCCACATAATACATATGCGTACGCAAGACGCTATGCGCCACCTAGAAAAAATAATATCGTTTCAAAGGAATGCAGTTCCAAAAACCAGCGAGCGAAACCGTTTTACATATTAATACCCTACGCATAATTTGATGATCTAGCGATAAGGGTTAAAATTATTTTTAAAATTTATTACCCATAATAATATTCGTCCTGTACTTTTAAAGACTGCTATTTCAGAAACGCAATTTTTTCAATACACACTTTTATTTTTGGGCGTGGAAGCGAACAGACTGTCGGTATCGGGTGCAATTTCCCATGATTATTATTAAGACGCAGGTGCAATTGACTTACTTTTACTTGTGTACGCTCTTTTTTGTCGTACGTGTTCCATTTTGTTTGTTCTGCAAAAATAACCGCAATATATAATAATGCATGCGTACGGACGAGAATCATACGGAACAGGAGAAAATTGGCCAGGCCTGACCAATACATATAATTTCAAGCGGTATTATGTAAATAACGAAGATAAATTTTCGGTAATTTTTGCAATTTTACGGGTAATTGCTGGTTGCTCGGTTTGTCTTGCTCCATGTAATATTAGCTCAAACAAAATTGACATTTTTTGTCATTAAAAAGTAGTACTTAGATTACAGTAATGGTTATATTCTCATACAACATTAATTATAACTATCAGGCTCAAGTTGATGCTTAAGGGTAGAAATTGATCCATATGATTGTTTGTTAATTGTATTTTACACTCTTTTTGTTGATGCCACCTGAACAAAGTTTAATAGTTATAAAAATTCATAATAAAGTAATTCATAATACGGATTCCGAATTTAACTTTAAATAAATCCCCGCTATGAGTATTGGTTGCATCAGTAGTAATTGCTATTTTACAGTATACTATAAAACTTTTGTTTGCATATAATGTATGTACGAGGGAGGTCCGATTACCAAGGTACGTTTGCGCTACACACAGCCTACGTCGCTCCGATTAGGTTGAAAGTAGCACGCATTTCAGATGTGCATATGTACTGGCTTTTGTAATTAAGTTCAGTACAACGTGTGCAGTGACAGCCGCAAAATGTCAGTTCCGATAGAAACATGTCCAAAGCTTGAAGTGCGAGCGGTCATTCGTTTTTTGCATGCAAATAATGAAACACCTACCGAAATTCATAAAAAATACTGAAGACGTACGGAGAGAGCGTTATGAATCGAAAACAAGTTAGTGTTTGGTGTAAACAGTTCAAAAGTGGACGCACAGCTCTGAACGATGATCCCGAAAGTGTGCGAAAAAAAAACCACCAACAACGAAGACGGATGAGTTCAGACCTGGCTCTTTCTGATTTTCATTTGTTTGGACAGCTGAGAGCTCATTCGTCGAGTAAAAGGTTTGAAGATGACGACGAAGTTCAAGAGAAAGTACGGCAGTATTTTACAAATTTGGATCGCACCTTTAATAAAGAGGGTTTACAGAAGCTTGTGCCTCGCCGGGATAAATGCTTTAACATTAGCGGCGATTATGTTGAAATGTAGCTAACAGTTCACGCTTTTACTTAGTGTATGTTTGATTTCTATAAATAAAGTAGTCTGTCTGTAATTCACAAATCTACCTTAGTAACCGGACATCCCTCGTAATTGCGCCCATTCACCTAAAAAACGATCTCATATAATCACAAGAAATTAAGTAAAGCATTTGAGTGAAGATATATCACTATGCCACAGTACATTCTTATCAAAATTTAAAGACAATATTGTAGATACAAACGATAAGAATTCACTTATGCTAATTTCCAGATGCCTAATCTCGATATCATTGGATTGAGCCGATAATAATTGAATCAGAATTAAGATTAGAAAAAGCTTTCAAAAGTGGCCGAACGGTGACCGAGCAAAAAAAAGTTGAATTTCCTCCTTCGTAATGTAGTAAAATTTATCTGAAAGTGGTCACAATTTTGGCATTCCTGAAGTTATTTCATAGTTTATTAGTGTTGCTATAAATAAATTTTGTGAACTGTTAACATTTTTTTGTTGACTTCTGCCACCGCAATGATTTTTTTAAATATAATTTTACCAAAACTGGTTTCTTCTCAAAATAAACAGCTACACCCATGTTATTATTCCTTTAATCGTTACCCCATCACCCGTCTAGAACTATTTATTGATTCATTCATGGCTTCTTAGCCGATTTGCCGATTATAAATTGGTGGGAAATTGGACCAGACTTAATTCCTTTTAGGTTACTCTATATATTAGCTATTACACTTGTAAACAATGGTGTTTTTCTACTGTAATAAGAATTTTTGTCGATAGAAAATATATCTTCTTGTACAAAAAGTATGCATTAAGGTGTGCGCTCACTTGCCCGCACCGCGCGCGCCCCACGCTATGAATTTGTTTTTTCTTCGGGATGCTAACCGTATTTTCCCGGGCGGCTTAGTGGACGCACTTACATGGAAGCATGAAAACAATACAATTTTGTGATTCGTGCGGCGCGATTGCGGCGTGCGGCACGATTGGGGCGTGCGGCGCGATTGAGGCGTACGGCGCGACTTGCGTGTGCGGTACGGGTAACTGAGCGCACCCCATTACATTCTAATGAAAACTGCGAATAACATTGTGCCATTGTACGTTTAGTCGAAAATTGATAATATTCATGGTGCCTACCCTCGCTTATCACTAGCATTGACATAGACCGGCAATTGCCCCAGAACAATTACTGCACATCTCAATATTTAACATGACATTATTTATATATGCAAAATAATAACAACAACTTTGAAATTGTAGTCGCAGGAATAAAATTGAGTCAACTAGTGGTAAGTACAGTATCAGAAGTTTAAACAATAATCATAATAATAATAATAATGTATTCCATTATACAACAACGGTAGTTAAAGTCATGATTTTTGCAAAATTGTGTGACTAAAATGGCCCGCATACGTCATTGCACAACCACTCAGCGAGATGTAATCAACAAATTGCAAAGCAAGGAAAAAAATTATATAAAAGTTGCTAAGGACGGTCTGCTGGGATCTAAGGAAAAAGAAACCATTAGATGGGAAAACGTAGAATCACGTGATAGATAACTAATAACTAGAATAACAGGCAAATCATAAGGCAGTTGCAAAGAATACTGTTTATTACTTCCACTTTACCGAAATTGCGAAGAAATTGCAACTTAACATTAGTGCTGGGTTAGCAGATATCAAACTCTGAGCAAGACATCCCGTAAGACACCCCTTCTTACTAATGGACATTACAGGATTTTCTCTGATTCGCCACTGAACACCAGAATTGGTCTGCTTCCTAATAACACAGCTTGTGAGATACGAATCAGGAGTCGGATTACTGCAATCGGTAAACAGTGTGTGTGACGTTGTATAAACAGGGAATATTGCCCACAGTTTACCACAAAGACAATAAAGGACGGCAGCTGCGGGATGATGGTTTTGGGCTGTTTTTCGTGGCGTGGTGTTGAAATGATGCAATCTATATATATACTGAAGAAGATATACCGCTGCATTGATTTCTCATGCATGACAATGACCAAAAGCGCACGACCCGAAAGGTAAAATATTTGCTGCAAAAAGAAAAATATCAATTTGATGTTGCGGCCTAACATCAATTAAATCAAAAACTTATAGTTTGATATCAAGAACGCTGTGGGTAACGCAAAGGCATATACAAACACATATTAAAGAATTGCGTACAATAATAGAAAATGGTTGGACTGCGATAACTATGCAGTGAGGACGTAAAGCTTGGAATAAATTCATTTAAAATTCAGATTTTCTCGAAGAAACTCTTGGACTCGTAGATTTTTGATATTAGTTGCCGTTTTCCAATGATTGTTTCATGTATACATCCGTACTAAGGTATTTAAAGGAAAATAAATGGCATCCTTACAAAGTCCAGTTGGTTCATGGACTAATTGAAGATGACCACGACGGATGACTTGAATTTTGCGAGATACTCATGAATTTGTGCAATAACGATCCACAGTTTTCAAAGCGAATTGTATTTTCGGACGTTTTGTTTCAATGGAGGCGTAAATAAGCAAAACTGTCGGTATTAGGAAACTGAAAATCCCCACTGAATAATGGAATGTCATACACACTATCTTCACTATCTTAAACGGCGACAGATAGTTGAAATTTGACCTAGCGCCATGTCTTGCTATCTTATACCCCGATCCTGACACACCAAACGATTTCTTATGGTATCAGCAAATTGGAGCTCAGGGCCTATTACACTCGTCCTGTGCGTGAGCACCTCAATACGGTGGATTGATCAACGGGGTCCAATTGAGTGGCCGGCCAGATCACCAGATTTAACCTCATTAGATTATTTTCTGTGGGATTATCTTCAGTGCAAGCTTTACGTTAAGCAACCAAACAACATCGAAGAATTAAAGAATAGGATAAGAGACGAAATGAGATTGATAGAACCTAACGTAGTTAATAACGTTTTGCAGAAATTTCAGATACTGCCAGGAAGTTGGTGGAAGTCATTTTCAACATTTAATAAAATAATATTTATTTTTTATTGCATTTTACTAGGTTTTTGCATAAATAATACGTTGAAAGCAGTTAACTTTAGGTATAGGACATGATACATAAAATATGTTCAGAATTTGACGTAGAATTTAAAAATGAAATAAAAAGGGTGTTTCCATTAAAAAAAAAGTGAGCTATCATAACATGTTTTGGATCACCCTGTATACATGAAATAACCGTAAAAAAACGGCAACTAAAATAAAAAATCCGGGTTCGAGCGTTTCTTCGAGAAAAAACACCTGCATTTTCAATGAATTTATTACGTGTTCACTGTATATAAAAATACTCCGAACATTAAGTGTTATTCAAGTGGTGTTCTGTGTGGTGCATATCTCCCAGAGTGCTATGTCTAATATTATTTTCCTTCGTTCCACTGAGATTCTACTGAGGATGGCAACTTAGCTCCTGAAATACGTATCTGGAGTTCCTTACTCATCAAGCTGGTGAGGGTTTATTTGTTTTTATTTTTTTACTATTATTTTATACATATTCATATTATCACTACTACTATTTTGCACACCATTGTATTTTCTTAGATGATCAATAAATAATAAGACTGGAAAATTTTAATTCGAGTACTTATTGCATTTGTTTGCAATTGAACTTCAATTAACTACTTTTATTTGCGTATTTATAGTGGAAACAATATTAATAACCTGACCTATTAAAATGTTTAAATACTTTTAATGATTTTTCCACGACTACTTACTTACACGTTAATAAATTTTGCACGGTAAAACTGGATTATTTCAATTCACTGTATGATTTATAAGCGAGGGAGAGAACGTTAAAAACAAAAAAGTCTTGATAAGCTTATCTACTTCCTGACTAAACCTTGCATGCAACTTGTCTGATCCAAGGCTAACAATATATATGTATACATTTTTTTTTCACGACGAGCTGTGAAGTATTCATCGGTATGGTATTTGCATACACATAAAATAGTCCGTGGTTATATATAAAAGAAAAGCCAGCATACTATTTTCTCTGCGAATTTAATACCCCTAATAAATGTATGGAAACGTATTTATACGGTGGGCGTGTTTTTAATTTATGCGGGAAATAAAACTTGCTGCAAGGTCTAAATACGATACGATATTTACTGTATGTTCTATAATATAGGAGAGATACATAAACAGATTAAAAAATGTATTTAATAAAAGAAAAGGCAAAGAGTAATAACCTAATTGGAGTTTGTAGTGTTGTACAGAAGTTTTTAGACGGTTTTCATTTTCAATTATGTGATGTAAGTAAAACATTTTAAAAATGTAGATATTGTATTCTGCTAAACAGAAAAGCTAATTGTTTTGCTTCCGAATTTACGACAAAAGAAACTGATTAATTTTACCAGCCTTTCGTTCAGCCTCTTCCACGTTTAATAATAATAATAAACGTCTAATAATTTGGAAAGATCAATCAATTTGAGTGTTACGTGGGTAGATGCTTCGGCCATTTCCATCCCTTTTTAGTTTGATAATATCCCAGTGTTTACTGCAATCTTTTGAAGAGTTGGTCCTCGTTAAACACATTATTTGATAATTATGCCTTGATTACATCGAATTTCGGGTGTTACTGAAGATAATAAACCTATGTAAAAGGTGGTTGAATAGATAGGGAAGTAACTAAGCTATTCCAGGTTATATGCTGAATTTTTAAAATTTTGAAGATCCGCTTGTTGCTTTCTTAGCATGAATCTTGTAATGACGATTAAACATGAGGTTTATAAACTATCAATTACTTTCCTTATCTACTTGAAAAAATCAATATTTAATAACAACTTGATTAATCACTCACTCTATCAAAAGTTAGGTATGCGAATATTTTAGTAATAAAAATGAACCTTCTACATTTTAACATGCAGTTAGACCTTTGTACACGGAAAAAAAACGGTTTGACTGTAATTTTATGTTTAATAAATTTAAAAAATTTGAAAATCCGCTTGTTGGTTACTTAGCATAAATTTTGTAATGACGATTAAACATGAGGTTTATAAACTATCAATTACTTTCCTTATCTACTTGAAAAAATCAATATTTAAT
>JARFOC010045831.1:0-21994 GCA_031763485.1 Osmoderma eremita | reverse complement strand
ATCCATCAGATGTAACAAACGAACCCAATTGTCACAAATATATTTAAATCCTACATAAAAGTCAATTTTGAAACATAGCAATACATTCATTTCGTCTACGCTGTACGATAGACCAAACTATCTCGGGAATCCCGAGCTAACTCGCCTCTCTGTATGGCCTCTCTACTATGGCATTGTATCGGGAAAGGCACGAGCTGCGTATCTTGCCTGTTAAACGCTAGTGGACAAACTAAATAGTTGAATACAAAGCAAGTAGACCCAGCCATTCGATTAGGTATCTATTTAAGAAAAGTATTTGTTAATTTTTTCGTTCATAATCGCAACGAATCCGTTATAGATAGCTGATTGAATAAAAAAACTTTTTTTTCTGTCACTACATATTCAAAGATTAAGTATTGCAAGTTCTTGTTTATTATTTGAGACAGAAATCTTATTTATAATACAAAAAAAAACTACAACACTCGAAATTTGACAATTCCCGGTTCATATTGTTCATACGTCAAATGATATAATTGAAGATGAAGTCTCTATTAGGTTAATTTCTACTGAAGCAAAAATTTTGTACAATATGCACATTCATATGTCTGTATTTCCATATAGCGACAGGAACGTCAAGAATGAAAAATAAATTCAACAATACAGAAGAAGGTGGCGGTATAGTGAATGTGTTAATTTTAGCACATTGCAAAACCTAGAGTTGTTATGCGTATCCAGCAATGAGATATTTACAAAGCAAAGTAACTGTTACATCCAATGTATGAATTTACTTTTGTTTTAGTTGTTGACACTTTCTAAAATAAGCATCCGTAAGTATTATTAATGGTGAAAAGCACATATGAGTAAATGCTTCCGTTGTATTACGAAATTCTGATATTAAAAATAACCATTTACATATGCATTTATGTCCTTGCTATTTTCCGTTTCTTATTACTTCCTTATTTTATGTTTATCTTACAACAAATTACTTAAACACTAAAGTTTTATTTATTTAATAAATAAATATAGTTGGGCTGGAAAAATAGCGCTAAGAAAAAAAATTAAGTTTTATACGTAGTTAGAAAGAAATTTCAAATAAGGGCATCTCGGTTGACTCAGGGCGCATAGAGCCGTGAAATAAGAATAGTTTATTACAATTTCTAGGCATGGTGTAATGGAACGGTACAAATAAAAGATTTTTATTCAACAAATTTAAATACAATAGAAATTTTAATGTCAGTGCAGTTTTGGAAAGGTTTAAGTTGATGTTATAAAATTATCCATTATATATAAAAAGGAGTTGTGTGGACTGGACGAAAAGCGATAGAAGACAAGCGGAGAACCCTATAGTGAGAAGACACGAGCTGTCAAGCGGGACGTCACTTTTGACATTACGTCAGTTTGACAATACGTCACAATAAATTAAATTAAGTCAGTCATGTGACACTACTGACTGCGTCAAATCTCAGAAGATGTCAATTTTGACATTAAGAAAAAATTCATGAAATAAAAGTCAGTCAGGCGACATTACTTTGCGCGACCGCTACTACCACTTCATTAAAGTCGTCGTCGATCCCGAAACGAGAAAGAAATCGTTAATCAGTAAAAGTTAGAAGTCAAGCAGTTGTTTGTGAGTCGGTGAGATAAAGAGTGCGAAGACCAGGAAGTATTCCACTGGTACATCTAGGAAGCAATGAAGGGGGGTTGGCTGTACGAAACCCCAACTCCCGGTCCAATTTGGTTGAAGTGGGCGAATCATCGGCTTAGAACCCGCAGATCAAGAGCTAAGTCCACACACATTTATGCACATGGTTTTACTACGTATTCCATTTTTCACATTCATATTAATGATAAAACGGGGCCCCAAATTTCTTTTTATCTATTGTTGTATTTTTGTTGTTGTTTGTTTTGCCCTTATTAAATAATAAACTTGTTGTTATCACATTTATCATATGGTGCATAACTTACTTTAGTAGAACTGCACGACTTGAGAAGCTGAGGAGCTAAGTATAAATAGAGTACTCATGTCAGACAAACCAGTTTAATTTATTGCAAGAGTACCGTTACAATGGTTAATTTTTTCCAGTAGGTTTCTATCCAATCGAGCTAAAATACTTGAATCCTCAACTTCATTGCTGAAAAAGAATGTTCAATTCGTATGGGGGATACACCAGAAAATGCTAGGAAGGGCTAGGAGCTTGTCTAATACAGTCAACCGACGAAAAGAAGGAAATAAATAGTGGCTTATGCTTCGTGTTTACTTTTTTCGACAGAGAAAAGATATGCGCAAATTGAAAAATAAGCTTTGGCCTTAGCCTGGGAACTGAGCCTTATTGGAAACTGATCATAAACCTCTCGTTCAAATATTACAAACCAAGCCCATTGATGAGTTAATGCCTAGGTTACAACGTTTTCGTATTAGGTTAATGAGATACGATTACAAAGTATGTTATACTCCCAATAAAGATTTCGTAGTAGCAGACGCCTTATCCCGAAATTTCTCGCAAAATTCTGATACGCCAGTAAATGACGAGTTAAGTTGTGAACCAGACGCGCATGTAAATCTGATAGTACAATCTGTTCAAGTCAAACCATATTGTATACTGGAGATTGGTTTAGAGCAAGTTAAAGATAGTGTTTGTCAGAAACTGAAAGAATATTGCTCATCCGGGTGGCCTAATTGTAATGCCATCGATCGCCAACCGAAACCGTTCTATCAATATACACACGAAATATCCTATGCAGAAAATCTGTTATTGAGGGGCTCGAGAATAATCATTCCTAAATCTTTACAAATGCGTTGTTTGGAATTTATACATCAGGGGCATCAAGGGGTGGTAAAATGTCGTGCACTGACTACGGTATCAGTATGGTGCCCAGGGCTTTCATTACAGATAGAAAATGTGGTACGTTGTTGTCCATTTTGCGTAGAAAATAGAACTAATTTAAAAAAATCGCTTATGAAGAAAAAATTCCCAGAACGTCCGTGGCAACAAATTGCCTTAGATTTATTCAAAAAAGATTCGTGGTATTTAATAGTCACCGATTATTTTTCACGTTTGTCTGAGACCTTTAAGTTAACAAAAATGACGAAATCTATTGTTATATGTAAGTTAAGACACCTTTTCTGTTGATATGAAATCCCTGAATTGGTAAGATCGGATAACGAACCTCAATTCCCGACAGAATTTAACAAAATTTGCTAAAGACTACGATTTCCGTCACATAACAAGTAGCTCTCATCTGCCTCAATCTAATGGATGTGTAGAAGCGGCTGTTAAAATTCCAAAAAAATTAATAAAAAAAAATGACTACATCTATTAAGCTTTTTTAGCTTATGGAACTACACTTCTTGAATGTGGTTTTAGTTAAGATCACGATTATCTAGTAAACTAAAAGAACCGGTAATCACTGCAACTATTTTTGAAAGGGACGGTAGAGTTTCTGAAAAGACAACAGCTCGACTTAAGGATATGTAGACACCGGACTAGAGAATTAAGTAAGTTATCAGTTGGAGACAGTGTTTGGGTGACAGATATGAGATCATATTGAAAGGTCACAGGGACCCTGGGTGAACCAAGGTCTTATTTAGTAGAAATCGCGTATGGGGTTTATAGAAGGAATAGATGGCATCTTATTCCAGCCCCTTATTACAAAGTACCTAGGGTCATTCCAAGACTGCCGCCAGTAGCTGACGTAGTGCCGAGAGTGCGCATGACATTCAACATGAAAATGTTAAAGGTACACCAGAAATTGATATAGAGAGTTCAGATAAGTCGAGGGAGGCCTCGCGAGAAGCTATAATTTACGACCAAAAGCTTACCTTATGTGCTTACCTACAAGAGGGGGATGTTATGTTATGTCTTTACATATAGTTTTTAGGTTAGTAATAATACATAAGATAGTGCGAGACAAATTCATGTATCAAGACGGCTGTATGATCCATTGTGACAAAGTATTAAATAAAACGTAATAAGTAAAAGAGTATTATTATTATCAAGGAAGATAACAAAACAGAAAGAATAATAACTCAGAAATGTTGAACAGAGTTTACACGAATTTATAGTTCTTGAACTTTCTCAATTATAATTTTCATAATGTTCAGTGTTAAACATACATATGTTTATCTGCACAGTATTGTGAGTAGTTGAAATTCGATTATGAAAGACACATATACGTATACGGGTACGAGGTAAATTGTGGAACTATCAATTTTATTGAAAGTTCTGTGCCTTGCAGCAAGAAATGCCTTAACGAGAAACCGGCAAACCTAAATACCTATTACAAAATATTCATGTGTAATACATATCTTCTACATAGGTTCAACGACTTTGAGTTTCATAATAGTATATATTTTAATTAGTGATGATATGTATGTCTAACCTTAACGAATTGAAAGTTGTGGCTAAAAAATATAATACAGTAATACTTCACAATTTACCCTATATTACATTTTGAAAAATATTATTGCGTCTGTCAGTTACACGTTGTATCAAAATGCATTACCCTAGAATAAAATTTATACTCCAGACGTGTGAATATGGGTACAACTACTTATCTTCCAATATTTGGTAATAAACTAATTAGCAATCACTTTAAGTGGTACGTTGTCATGGTTTTTTACCGCAGGTCAGAGGATAACAACCTGCTCAACTTACGTAAATTAAAAAGAAGGTGTTGATTCAGCAATGAATATTTGCAAGGCTTTTTACACGCTAATAAACAAATATTCTACTTAATGTGTATTTACTTTAATGGTACTTTGACTGAGGGGTTTTACTTAGCGAATAATTCAAAATAATTTCTTAGATAAACAAATGTACAAAATGACTTTGTAGTTTGCTCGTTAACCGTAATTTTTGCTGCTATATTTAATGGATATACAAAGGACTGTAAGATCATTCTGGATTAACAAGAAGGTGTATAAAAAAAGACCTGTTCTTATATTTAGAAAATCCAATGTTCTCTTTATCATTGATGGACTTGTAAAACTATCACATCGTACACACACACACAATAGTTATTGTCACTTATTGTTAGATGTGTATTGGAAATGTTAGGAACTGATGCCAAGGAAATGCTCGGTCCTTAAAGTTGCCTGAATAAACTGTAGCAAATCCTAAATCTAAATGTTTAATTCAAATAGTTCTTTGTTGAACCTCTAGATTTTACAACTTGCTTCATACCTAGTGTTTCCAAGAACCAACTAGCAAAGCAAGATCGCTCAAATAACTTTCAGATTTCCGGTACCTCAAGTAACTAAAGTATTTGACAATTAGACATTTTAGTTTATGTAATGCAGAGAATGACCAGTTATATTTGTTGTATTTAGAAAATGGAAAATATTTGACTAACAATCTTATTGTAGCATTACTAAATGTTTTCTTAAATACACTTCATTTCCTACACACTTTAGCTTGCATTTTTGACTTAAATAATTGAAAATATTTGATTTAGTTTTCAAAATTTAGCTAAAAGTAAACAAAAACTTGTCGCTGTAATGTACAGCGTGATGATAAAAGTATGGAACAAAATTCATAATTTTTCTGTTTATTATTTTTAAGAATATTGGTCAGACACATCAGCTTTTAATTTTAAAATGCTATCTTCTGGCCCAAATGTAACTGATGTCGTCGTTACTGTTTGAGCAATGACGTCATCATCTATGTTTTCGTATTTTTATAATCCCTTGTAAAAATAAAAATAGCCTTACCACATTGATGAGTGAACAACTCCAGATACGTATTTCGACAACTAAGTTGCTATCCTCAGCAGAATCTCTGAAGTAAAATAATGTTAGACGCAGCACTCTGTGAGATACGCACCACACAGAACACCACAAAATACTGCTTGAGTGGTGTTCTGCGCGAAATAGACCAATTCCCACAGAAGCGATAGTTTCCAATATTATTCATGAATTTGCAGGTTGTGTTGCAATCAGTCAAACGTGTTGAACAGAGTGAATGACCCAAAGTAGAAACAATAAGTAAAGGAAGATAATGTCGTGAAATTAATGTCCGTAGTGTAGTTGAAAATAGTTAACCATGTTCTCTGTACAAACAGCTGAAGAAGTTGTAATGGAACAGCACATTCATGATCTAAATATTATTATTCTTTGAAGTTTGTTTATCGTTTCAACGAGGTATTTATTTGCATACATGGAGTCTATTATCTCAATTCTTCGCGCTATAAACATACTTCAATAATAAACACAATGTTCGATGTGTTCGAATTACTCCTCCCGCACAACGTATTAATTATCACGTGTTTCGGGAATACGTGGATTCCCATTATAAAGTCGAATAACCGAATGACCGCAAAAATAACTATAAACTAGAAATATACACTATTTTTCTTCTCCCTTCGTTGCCTCTATCTATCTCTAACATATATACAACTTTCTCCGACACCCCGAACGCAAAAATTCTTAGAAGGACCACCCGAGTGCTCTCAAGTGTACGCTCGAATAAATCCACCAGTACAGAAAATGACAGGGACGCTTCTTCCCGATCAAGAAGGTTTTTATTCTTTTTAATATAGGTAAATGGATTCATAAGCATCTAGGTCGCGCGTCGAAGTTACCGATTTTGTCACATATCACCCGTGTCCCCTAACGTGTGACAGAATGATTCACGTTTTGTTCATGTGTTTACTCATGCAAACGTAAATGTTTCACATCTGGTTTTGATTTGTTTATGTCGTATTATATGTACCGAACTTGTACTTACAGACGCTGACAAACCACCCGTAAATATACACGCTGTTATTTAATCATGCCCTTGATTTTTATTTCGCCAAACTTACTTATTTCCCCCAATATCCGGCCTTTCCGTGCTTAGGAGCCATGTCCAGTACTGATGAAAAACTCGGTGACGCCTATATTATGCCGTATGATTAGATGAAGTTTTCCATCCCATCTCTGCAAAGCTAGCCGCAAGCAAGCACTTCTGGACAAAATCTGAAAGTAAGTAACGTTTCTCAGAACGACGAAATATTCTGTTAAGGGCGGTATCGGCGCCGTATGTTTATTTTGAAACAAGTAACCCTAACAAAGTATTTTATTAAAAACTCTATAGTTTCAGGGATCGGTACGCTCGGAAACAGTGAACAAACGCCAAACGATACAAGAATCATCCCTTCATTAATTTCTATGTTATTCACTTTATTGACAAATTCCAGCGAATTTTCTACTGCTAACCTTTCTACCTTACGTGGGAGATTCTTGAATCCGTTAATTATCAATGCCTTGCACGATAGGTCACATCGCTTTATCCGCTTTACTCCAAAAAGTTATTGTGCATAACTGAATATTTTTGTCATTTAAAATTGGCATTTACTCTACGACTAACAATATTATTTATTAAATCAAATTATTTATTAACGGTCGCAGAGAGTACAGCACACCGCAGAGCATGTGCGTAGTAAAGCTATCTATTCAGCGCGTGCGAGCGTACTCCCGACTGCGGTATTCCTAACAACTTTGGTGTCACGGATCGAGTGATCTGTATGATTTGGCAACGTTCTAGCTATAATACATTGAAATCGGCATCCAAGATGAACAATTTCTATACCTGTATATGCATATATGTATGTATGTATATATACGGGAACGCGACTTGTTACATTATATATTTCGTGACTTCATCATATTTGCTCACTCGGGATATCATCATATCTTGTTATATTTTAGGTTGGCTGCCAAACAAACCAACATACCAACGTATTCGCCCCGTATGAGATGCTTTATTCATACAAACAAATGACCCAAAGCAATAGATCTTTTAATAGAAAACATAAGGAAACTAGACGAATAAGGAAGAAGTAACAAGAACTACTTCTTCCTTATTCGTCTAGTTTCCTTGTGTTTTCTATTAAAAGATTTATTGCTTTGGGTGATTTGTTTGTATTGATAGATCCACTTACTTACTACAATGCCCAAGGATTAATTTAGTTTAATGTTGTATCGTTACGGTTCCTTCTTGTTACATGAAGACATTTTGATCAAAGAATTTCTGTTGAATGGTTGGGTACTAAAGGTAAAATATACAGTCTTTCAATGTACGAATAATTGGTGTGTGTAAGTAAAGTTAAATTAGGGGCATAGCCACGTCGAACCAAAGCTTGTAGGACTACAGGTATATAGCTGACGGGGTAGAACAATCTAACAATAACAGTTTGTCACATCTACCCGAAACTTAAAACAAAAAGGGGAAAGCTGATTTTGGAAGGCAGAGAACTTAACACTTCACTTAAGTTCTCTGTCTCCCAAAATTAAGGTTAAAATGAAATCTGAAAGTCGCTGAAATACATAAAGCAGATGATGAAAGAACTATCCAAAGCCAAGGAAAAGTGTGAAAATTAACGAACCTTTAATCTATTATAGAAATTCAAAGAAGCAGTTGATAATAGGGAATAATATGCAGAGAAGGGAGGATAATAGATATGGCTTCGCGGAAAAGAAATGAAAAATTAGGAGTAACGATATTATTTTTGACGCTTTAAATTTTGTCATTTCAGTCTTTCATTGCGTTTAATCAGAACTACGTTTTCAAATTTTAACGGTTATTTTTCTATTTCGACATGCGCGCGCAATAACTTAGTGTATATGCCCAGTCTGTCCTAAACTCTCCTGTAACAAACCCTGCGAAGTCATGACAGAGAGGGATGGAGGGAAAGGTTGAAACGAATATCGCAGCAGACAAGAATCTGGCACACAGATGGATCGAGAACGAGCACAGTTTCGGAGGTAGGGGTAGCCCGGGACGAGGACTGCGCATACCCCAGAGAAAACACGCTTCCGTGGTCCAAACTGAAATCTGTTCAATACAAATCTGCTAGAGAGTTTTTGCAACAGGGGCCACAAACCAAACCACTTTACATTATCACGGACAGTCAAACTGCCTTAACAGCATTAGCATCTTATCGGATATCTGGTATGGGACTGCCTGCAAGACCTTCAATACCTGGCGAAACACAATACAGTTAAACTGATGTGGGTGCCGGGGCATGTGGGAATTGCAGGCAAAGACCAGGCGGGCCAGCTAGCAAGGAGGGGATCCGAAATGACCTTCATTCGACCTGAGCTATGGATTACAAACACTGCTGCGCGTGGTGGGTGATTGAACAACATCAGAAACACTGGCACCATGTAGCAATCGTGTATTACAAATATCAAACGCACAATTTCACAATGAAAATTTACATAAATTAAGTACCATTTTATCAAATGGATATCCAAGGGCTTTGGTGAGTTCTATACTTTTTAATACTTATAGAAGCAGTGCGCCTCCTCGACCTCATAATGACTTAATATATGTTAGATTTCCGTTTATCGACCAATTATAATTGGTATGATAATTATCATACAACGTGAGACAAGTGTTCGTCGACCAACGAACGGTCAAACTTGCGTTTTATAATCCTCTATCAACTTCAACTTGTTTTACTAAGGTGAAAGATAAAACTAACAAAATATAGTCCAACGTAGTATATAAAATTCCCTGCGCATCATGCGAGAAAGTATACATCGATACTACCAAGCAATGGTTGCGTAGTCGAATATCCCAACATAAAAGGGATTGTAACTTATTTACTACTGACACTGCTTTAGCTGACCATCATACACACAGTGGGCATAATTTACCCTTTGATTATGTTAGCATACTAGATACACAGTCTTGCTACCACAAGAGGATGTTCCTCGAAATGTGTCATATAAAGACCACCAAGGACTGTTTAAGTTTTCGTACTGACATGGAGGGTCTAAGCGAGATCTATAGTTATTTATTTACAATTAATAGCCCCCAAGGACAACTTCAAGGACACTGCCTCAATACCAATAGCAGTGGTAGCCGTATTACGGACTTTTCATGTACACGCTTGTTTTCACCTTTAACTTGTGTTTTATAATTTTGTCATCAATGGTTTAAATTATTGACTAATTATTGCATATAAATATTTCAAATAAAATAACATATAATTAAGTATATTGTAGGTCGTTTTTACATACTCCAAATTGCTTAATAATGACCAGCCGGTTTTTGAATTTACCGCCTGGGCAATTCCTCAAGTTGTGTTGGCGTTTCTATTTCTGGGGGGTTAGTATGGATGACGCGGTGCTTTGTGATTTCCGCTTTCTAGAACGTATAAACATGGGGATTTCTGCTTTGACTAAATCACCGATGTTAGGTTTATAGATGAATATGTATGGAATTTTCCATAAAATCGCTTTTAAACCTGTTTGTCTATTATGATGTGCGACTGTGTTATACTATTCAATACTTCAATAACGTAAATTTTGTGTCCATATTTTAACATGTCAAATAACTTTCTAAGTCATAACATGTAAGTAATTGTTCAGTATAGTTTCTCTTTTCATCCTATCAACAATCACATATCTTGTAGTTTGTACTCCTGCAGAAGATTTTACATAAAAACCGAAAGCTCGAGCGAAACAATAAAGTTGTGGTTTGATTGAATTGGCTACATTCCCAACAAATTGAATTTTCGAATTCTGACCAGTATAGCCGATACTGTCCACCTCTCTAACTTTACAATTAAAATTCATTATTAATTTAATTTATTAATTTGTAACATGGCAATACATATTAATTTCACTTATTTGCGTGGATCTAACATACATATGTTTATTCTGTAAAGATGAAAATATGACCTTAAAACTTTATATATAAGTTCCATCGATAACAGGAACACTTTTTACCCATAACGTTTTTTAGATTAACTTAATTTTATTGATGTTAATTAATTTTTAATTATTCTGTACATTTTATGTTCCTTTTTTAAATTAGGTAATGATTAAGTATTTTCCTTTTACTTGAGTATGAAAATCATTTATCATAGATGATTAAATGATATAATTTATGTATGATTCTAAAAATATGTGAATGCACTGCAAAATTCAATCAAAATGCATCATTTTTAAGCGTGAGGGTAAATCGAAGGCTGTGTAAAAATAACAACATAATGAGAAAATCAGAAGGTCTGCTCGGCAAGAATTCACCCAACCTTGTCTGTTTAATTCATTATGTCAGGCAAGGGGAAAATTCTAAATATAAACCGATAACAAGATACCCCGGTGGCATTTTCCACGTGACAGCTAACGTACACACGTTTTATGAGTATTGGATAAATGCAGGAAAACAACTCTGCTTATTAACTAAAATATACCTGTAGATTTAAATGAAATGATTTTGCTTTGAGAATTGGCAGCTCCACAATTCACGTCCGTTTTGTAATTAAGTCGATGTGCTTTGTTTGCGTTACAAGAACAAAAAACTTAACTCCACACCGCAGAAATATATTAAAAAACTGGACACGTATTTCAACAACGAAGTTCAGTATTAAAGCATTGCGTTAAATACTCGTATATTGGAGTTTATAATGAAAATTTGGCTCACTTCAATGTAAATGAAGAAAGATAATGTATACTACGTCAAGTCGTTTCAAACTCTTGTGAAATTTTTGGAAATAATGTTTCCTTCAGAACTTCTGCATATTTCCTGGTTAAATCCATATGTTATTGCAAATGTTAGTTAGTTAGTGAAAGTTGAATGAAGTAAGCGGATTCGCAAAAAGTAATTTATTAAAATGAAATTTATGTTAACTTATTAATATAGAACGGATCGTTCATGGCAACATGTATGCTGCATGCAAAAACTTTCTCTATTAACTTAAACTTAAATTTAATGTAATGCTATAGCGCGTTCGCTTGGGAATTAGGGCATAATACAAAAGAAGAACTTTTAAGTTATTACGAGGTTTAACTTTTTTTTGTACAGTATTGTGCAGTAAAGTATAACATGTAAAAATTAGAGTGTTACTATAAATACTGTCTAAATGTAGTCTAAATATAATAATTTTTGTAATGAATTAATCGACACATAGAGAAAAAAATACTACGCAAAATCAATTCAATTACAAATATCGTAGTGACCTTAGAAACACTCAGACTTTCTATTTATTTTTTTTAGAATTATAAAAGAGACAGATTCAAAGAGGCCCCTGGATACGATATAATTACAGGGAAAATCTTAGAGGAAGTAACAAATAAATGCTTAAAAGCCACCTCTCAAATATTCAATGCCATCATCAGAATCAGTTATGTTTCAAAATTATGGAAGGTAGCGCAAATTGTAATGATACTAAAGTCAGGTAAACAATCTGAATAGATTAAATCCTATAGACCAATAAGTTCGCTCCCTATGCTGTTCAAAATGTTTGAAAAGCTTTTCCTCGTAAGATTTAATCATGTAGTAAACGAAAGGAAGCGTATTCCAAATCATCGATTTGGCTCCCGTAATTAACACGGAACAAGTTCATAGAATAGTGAAGCAAATAAACAGGGACCTTGAAGGTAAGAGGTACTACTCACTAGCATTTTTAAACATTACTATTTAAACTGGAAAGAAAATCTTCCCTCCTAGTATTTTATGATCCTCAAATCATATCTATGAGATGGGCATTTTCTGGTGAAACACGAATGTGAATATACAGACTTATTTTCTATTAATGCAGGTATCCCACAAGATAGTGTATTGGGTCTGGTTCTCTACTTACTATATATGTCTGATCTGCCTATTATCCGACTGACCACGGTTGCCACTTTTGCCGACGTTACTGCGTACTTGGCTCCTCAACACCGGCATTGAGAAACTCGCAAATTAATATAAATAAAATTTAAAACTGGCTTAAGAAGTGGCCAATCAAACCCAAAGTCCGTACATGTTACAATGAAAAGAGATACATGCCCACCGGTTAAACTAAACGACTGCCAGCTACTACAAGTTAGAGATGCTAAGTATCGCAGCATGTGTTTGGGCAGAAGATTAACGTGGCGCAAGCATGTCTTCACAAAGCGTAAACAACTTGGATTAAAACTTCACAAGATGTATTGGACCATCGGACGAAAGTCAAAAGTAACTGTGGACAACAAACTATTACTTTATAAAGCCATCCTTAACCAATATAGACATATGGTATCCAGCTCTGGGGAACGGGTGCCGAATCCATTATCAAAATTCTGAAGAGACTCCATAATAGAGTGCTGCGTATAATAGTTAATGCTCCAAGATATGTGCCCAACTTCGTCATTCAGCATGAAATGCCGGTGCCATCTATTAAGGCGACAATTGAACACTAAAGCGAAAGTTACCAAGAGAGACTAATAATACGCCCTAATATGCTAGCTAACCATCTTGTGCCGCGAGATGGTACACGATGGCTTAAGAGGTTCGATCCATCGGATCTTCTGAACAGGTTTAACTAGACATCAATTTCTCACTTACTCTGGAGACAACATATGTAGTAATTCAATTCAATAAGCAGAGCAATTGCTCAATTGCTCTGCAAATATCATTTGTCATTTAATACAGATTGCTGTAGTTCCAGGAGTTATTTAAAAAAACATTTTTGTAATTCTTCTAGTTAGGACGGTATGTAGGTGTTTCTTAAATACTGAATTCTATTTTTATTGTGTAAAAAATCGATGATCGATATTTAAAATTACATATCTATACCCATCAATTGTAATAGCTGTAATGAATTATGAAAATAAAGAGGAAAGTGGAATCAATAGTAGGTAGCCATCTCATTGGTTTAAATTTACAGAATTGCCACAAATGAGTTACAAAAATGCTGTAGTAACATCTAAACCTGTGGATGCATGTTAACCTAACTCACTGTATGTAGGTCTTATAATGATGTTTCACCAAGATAAGGACTAGACTTTATTAGTCATTAGTATACGCGCTTCGTACGTGCTGGCTAGCAACTACATTGTACAGGTAATTATCGTATAATTAAAGAAGCAACACCAATTGCTACGATAGTAACGTATATGATTTTTTTACTAACATTTTGTTTTGCACATCACTTACCCATGATAAACAGTTTTTAAATAAGTATATTTAGTTTATTAGCGTCCCCTAACTCTCAATTGCTCAAGACGATCCCACTTGACCTATATTCGGTTCATTGTTTAATGTCGCTCTACCATGAAATCTGCGATCATACGGCTTTGACGTAAAGGGTCTAAAGTATATTCATCTAACAATAATAATTGTAGTTAATAGATCCCCGTCTTATGGGTGAATAGGTCTTGTTTGTTTAATTAAACTTGGCCATGATACTGCGATGAATTAATACCAATCTTACTTAATAAGATAAACGATTTGCCATTGATTTGAAATCTAAACCAAGAACTTTGGATAAATATGTTAGAAACTGAAGATATTCAATAAAAAAGAACTATAAAGTACATATGTACATAATTTGGGGTATCCATTATACAGGGCAATTTTTTTTGACGAAATCCGATACGCATAAATTAATTTTATTTGACCTTGACCACACATTAGCGAAGTATAAACTCCTTAGAATAACGTTAACCCGTGCTAAATTCGACAAAGCAAAAAATCGGCGATCCGAACCTCTTCGGACTCTCCACCCTTATGGACCCTCGGGTGTCATTCATTTACCGACTTACGCATGAAACTGAGCGTTCGCAAGTTTCCGATTGAAAAATCAGGTGTGTATATCAAATCAGATACTTATTCCATATGTCCATAGTGTCGCTGTTATGTGACGGATTTTCGTCGCGTTTTTAAAGTGGTTGGTGAAAAAAAAATCATGTTCCATGCTAATAAATATATATTAAAAAAAAAACAAGAAAGGCTTAACATAAAACGCACTAAAAAGGATAAATCAAGTTGTTTTTTCTAAGCCCTAGTGGTTCACCCCACACTAAGGATAAAACATTTTTTGTAGCTTTATATAGCTTAACTTTTTTTGTTCTTAACCATATTGGTTCACCCACACTGGGAGAAAAAACTTAATCTAATTGACCTGCGTAGCTATAATATATATCAGTATATACACTCACCGGCACGAAAAACGAGCACTTTTTTATAGAATGAATAAGTCTTTTTACAACTTGAAACGTTAGTTATTAGGTTTATGTATTTTCACTTAGAAAAAGAAAAACAGTTTCTATTGCAATGAAGTTACGTAAACTTTCTCAAAATGAACAACAACAATAAACCTACAATAATCAACATTAACCTTGCATACGCCTTGAAAGATTTGCTTAATATCGTGTGTTGCCACCACGAACTTGTATGAGGCGTGTAGGCATTCCTTCAGTGAGCTGCCGTATGTTGTTTGTGGGATATTTTCCCATTCCTGCTGAAGAACCTGCCAAAGTTCTTCAAGGGTGGTAGGAGTAGGTAGATGGTTGCAAACTCTTCTACCGAGCATATCCCAGATATACTCCCAGATTTAGATCGGGATTACGTGCAGGCCAGTCCATTTGAGGAATGTCAATTCATTCAGATAGTCCCTCACTACTTCAACGACTTGTGGCCTCGCGTTGTCATGAATGAGAAGGAAGTTGTCTCCTATAAATTGTGCATAATGGACAACATAATCTCGCAGTAACTCCTCAATCTACCTTACAACTGTCAGTGATCCCCTGAAAATAACGTACAAATCGGTTCGTGCTTCCGTAGATATTTCGACCCACATAACTGAGCCTCCATGAAACCTGACCCCTTCATTAAAAGTACAGGGTGCATAACGCTCTCCCAATCGTCACGACACTCTATCACGTCCATCTGGGCCCTTAAGACTAAACTAGGATTCGTCGGTAAACAACACACAACTCCAATCGTCATCCCTCCAATCTTGTTCCCTAGCAAGGTGTAACCGGGCAACCCGATGTTATCTGGTAAGCTGTAATCCTGGAGCCACCGTCCCTGCAGTCAGATCTGCTTCTCCTAACCTCCGTCTAACGGTCCTTTAACTCGCATTAACATTGCGTACCTCTTGCAGCTGATTTCTGAGACTAATAGCGGTACCATGACGATTTGTTAAACTTCTTAGGACAAAGAAACGGTCTTGAGCGGTAGTCCTTCTTCGGGTACCTATTCCAGCTCGCCGGGTGTACAACACAGTCTCCAAGAATCGTGTGTGAAGCCGCTGTACAGTGCTTCGAGATACCTCGTACCTGTTAACCACGTAAATCTGATTCCTTCCATCCTCAAGCAGGGCAACAATTTCAGCCACTGTTTCCGTAGGAACTGACATATTCACAAGCGAATAACTCTGTAGAAAACAAACAATTTGACGTTTGCAACAAATAACAGAATAAACTAAACATTTGAAGATCACGCCAGACACTAGAGTACAATATGGCATAAAATACGACATATCCAAAGTTGTACATCGTCGAGTTCTTGACATAGGAAACCAATCACAAGAAGGTTATTACAATTATTGTTGTTTCATTTAATCAGGAACAAGTGACGTAATATTTGTTAAAACCTCCTCATTTCCAAGGCTATTCGGCAAATTTGTGCTTAACCCTTTAGCTACCATACCCACTTAAGAAAGAAGGTCATTAACCGACGGTACGTACAAGTACCACCTATTGAAACTTCTATTTAATTTCACATAACAGAATTTAGTGCGCTATCTTTCAATGGTACTTTACTGTCTTTAGTGTACTACCATCTACATATACTTTCAAAATTTGTTTTCTACCGGTGCGCTCTCAAATGTCAGTTTTAGTGTACCACGTATTGTGATACAGAGTGTCGATTATTCAAAATTTTACAGCTGCGGAGTGTATTTAAGTTTAAATAAAGAAAAAAATTCTTTTACTACTTAATATAAATTTTAAGTTTGTAAAATACCCGTAATAATAAATTTTACACTACTACATTTATTTACTTGAACTTCCTTTTACAAATTTAGCCATCTTGAAAAACCACAGGTACTTATGAGTACCACATAAAAACTCTAAAAATACAAATAGTAATAACTTGCTCTTTCATAATAAATTATAATAATGAAGTAGTTTTCATTTTTTTTTCTAATTTCTTTTTTCATATATCTATTATTTCCACTATTGGTATTTGAACATACCTAGATTTGATGGTATTGGTAAGTACCGATGGTAGTGAAAGGGTTAAAAGAAAAGTGCCCGACATAAGGAAATTTACTCTACCTTCGACTTTAAATTAAGGTTTGCAATAGGAAACCATTCATTTATAACCATCTTTCTAATATTCTTTCTTGCAATTTACAGGAAACTTTTTATGTTTATTGAAATATATATCACACTCTCTGTCTGCATCTCGATCGTTCTGTTCTATAACATTGTCCTTCTCGTGTCGAACTTCTGTTCAACTTGTCTTGTCATATTTTACTTTTTCATTATGTCTCTTCCACTAAACTAGTTGACCTGCGTAGCTATAATATACTATATAGATATGTTTTAACATAAAAAAATTAACTTTACCTTCGACTTTAAATTGTAATTAATCTTAGGAACACCAAACCATTTATTTAGAAGCATCTTCGGGTACAGGAGAATGGCAATTTAATGAAATATACATAGATTTCAGTTTTTAGGTTACAGCTGCATCTGTATATAGGCAGGTATGTTTCCATGAAAACACTATTTACGACAATTTGCCTGATGTCTTTTTACACTTGTAGTAAATAATAGCCTAGTTATAGACTTGTTTATACTGTTTATTCTCAATATATTTTTATCTTAAAACCCCATTAGTCAATTTATACCACTTATATGACGAGTGGGAGGAGCTTAATTAGTACCGCTTAGGTGTCGCCTCTCGAGAAATTTCAATTTTTAGGTCAGAAAATAAGTACTAATCCACAATCAAATTTGCTCGAAAGTACATGAATATGCTCTTGCCATCTCGGATTCGCAAGTATGTAAATTTTTTAGGTGTGTTAGAATTATACTAATAAATCGGACTACATACCGACATACAAACATACAAGGCAAGTCAATTTAAAGCTCTTAAAAATGAAATGAAAATGCGCTGAAGAGCTAAAATTTAAAATTTCGTGAAATTTCAGGAAAACGAAACCGCGCCAAGAAAATGCTTCTGATATACTCGTATTATATACGCTTTGCGATAATGGTATACGTGACAGGATACTTGTACTTTTAGTTAATCGATATTTACGTCGATATACTCATCAGTTTATATTAGAGTATTTCTTGAAAACGTTATCAAAATAATAAATAACTACACATCTAGCGTAAATACAACTGACGTAAATGAATATCCTATCAAAAGGTTTTACATAATTTCACAAAATTATGGCTAGCGAAAAACCTCGAAACAATGGTATTGTGTGCTAGCTTCTGTTAACAAGGAAAGAAAGCCACTGAGCTTGAATATCCTTTGAGGTACATTTATATTTGCTCACTCTGTGCATGGCTAGCTTCATCTTTCACTGTACATAGTCGATCCGTATTTGGATCAAATGTTTTTATGAAGTAATTGCCATTGAATAAGGTATTTTGAAATTTTTTTAAATTCTCACGAAAATGTTTGACAAATGTGTGCCTGTAGAAAATATTATTATTCAACTCCTATAAATCAATGTTTTCGCCGGTCTAGAATGGTTTAGTATTTAGAAGAATAAATAGATATTGTTCATACCATTTGCTGGGAATACTCTTGTCATTGCTATACATGTACGTACTTATTTCAATTATTAAATCCTTATTTTGACAATTTAATGTAACAAGCTTTAGAATACCCTTAACCTTATTTGTAAGGTTTCGCCTATTCCTTCTACGGATTTCCTCGTTCTCATTAATTGTAAGCATCCAAATCATTTTCAGCGTTGCGTTTCAATGATCTTACTTTATTTGTTTGCTATGCACGCACAGAAATACATACTTTTATCAAATAAGTTAGCATTCAGTAAAAGGAAACCTGTATATCCGAAATTCTTAGAATGAAGTGACCAATTTCTTAACCCTATTTTCTTGGATCAAAAAAATTACGAAGGTTAACCAGTAATACGACACTCCTATTTTAAGAAATAATTATTTTCTTTAGATAAATGTTATACTTAAGGCAATTGTTTTCTTACTACAAAATAACGAATTTGGAGATATTTAAACGATTATTTTGTTTTTGACTAAACAGAATAAATACAGGAATTCTTAAAATAGGTAGGCAGTGTACTTATCTTCAGAGTTTTTGTATATTCCCGTCCCTAAAATGTTTTGATAAGCTACTCAAGGGTCTCCCAACCCTGTATGTAATCTATACGCATTTTATTAGAAATAAAATGTATTTGCCAAAGCACATTCAGCATATGAAGGTGCGCGGTTCGCCATTTACAGCTAGTTTGACGGGGATTACATAATATCCCATCTCTTAATGAATATAATATTGGCGCCATCTGTAAGGGAGTAGAGACTATGATTTATTCTGTGAATACGAATATGAATTATCGCATTCCACTTCTCTATCGATGATGCACATTTTTCCAAAACAATTTTCTTGGATTAAAATGATTACTGTAAGAAATTTATTTTACAACAAAGCGTTTTTATTTTCCTCTTAAGAAAATTCGGTTAAAACAATATATTTTGTCAGTCTGAAAATCTGTTTCTGTACGTGTGGTTTATTGGAAATACTAAAAAAACGTTTTCATCGTCCATTTGGCCAACTCATTAATGAAAGGGGAAAAGCTATAAGTAGTGGATGATAAATTATATTTTCGAAAGGATTATGTCGTCTATGATACGACACGATATTATTCGATGTTTAGCAAAAGCATCTAAAATTCGTATGGTTAAAATATGTTCCGGAAATTCAACATACAGACACCTACCCGTTAATGTAAATTACATGTATATGTATAGAATATATACATATTCTTAGTTTTACACTAACATTTACAATAACTGTAATTATGTTCTTCACAGACTATTATCCTCCAGAGCAATATCAGTTGCAGACAGATTATGTGTGTTGTTCACGTTATAGATAACAGTGTTCTGTTAATTACATTCGAATACCAAAGTGTATAGCGTAATTAAAGTACCTACATACATATGTGTCTCATGCATAAATAATTAATCCACATATTCTAATTGTGTGCGTGAATTAACGTTAGTCTATGGTAACCTTGTTTTCTTACATTTATATTTAGTAGAAACAGCACAAATTCTGAAACTGCTGTTTGGTACATAAAGGACCGGTATTGAGTTTTGCATACCTAACATAATTCTCATTTACAATTGCTTTAATTAGACCGAGAGAAAAATGTTAAATTAACGGTAACATGCACACTTGTTTCACTTTTAAATACGAGCAATGAGCACACTGCTCGGATTACTCCCCCCGCACAAAGTATTAATTAATTCCGGACGGCACGTGTTTCCGGAATACGTGGATTCCCATTATCAAGTCGTATAACCGAATGAACGCAAAAATAACTATATCTAAAAACATGCACTACTTCTCCTTTTCCTCTTATTCCATTTATCTATCCCTAACATATTTACAACCTTTCACACTCCCCCGAACGCAAAAAAAAATCATAGAAGGACCACCCCAGCGTTCTTAATTGTGTGCCTTACTGCAATAAATCCCTCAACACAGAAAATATGTGCTTCTTCCCGATTAAGAAGGTTTTTGTTCTTTCAAAATAAATCCATTCAGAAGCATGGAAGTTACCGACTTCATCAGTATTAATAATATAAATATACGTATTACATAATATATAAATAACACTGGTCAACAAAATTTCAGATTTATTTTATTTTGTCCCACGAGGTAATGTGGGTGAACTTGGCAGTACTTTTTACACTTATTTCATATCTGTTTTCAGAATTTTTCTATCTTTGTGAAAGTATATATATAATATGTGTATAAATCATGAAAAAATGATGTATAAAGTGATATATTTACTTGGAAAATGTGCGGATATATGACTTTGGGTTGTACTTTGCATCAGAAACATCTCTCCTCAGCGTCCAGCAATAGTCTGCCAACATAGCAGGGCTCCATTTGCCTTGGTATCTCCTCTCCACGAGCAGAATGTCCTGGTGAAATCTTTCGCCATGCTCGTCACTGACTGCTCCAAGGTTTTTTGGGAAAACATCCAAATGGGAGTCAAGAAAGTGTATTTTTAGACTCATGTTGCAACCCATGGCTTTATATGGGGCCAGTAGATTGCTAACAATCTCTACGTAGTTTTCGGCTATACGATTTCCCAAGAAGCCGTCGCAAATCTCCTTAAAAGAAAACCATGCTGCTTTTTCAATTCCATTTAGCGCCTCAACAAATTTTTCATCTCGAAGTAGCTGTCTGATCTGGGGTCCCACAAAAATACCTTCCTTCACCTTAGCATCACTTATCATAGGGAACTTACTCCTCACATATGCAAACCCGCTGTTAGTTTTATCCATACCTTTGACAAAGTTTTTCATCTACCCAAGCTTAATGTGCAAATGGGGCAAATACATTTTTTAAGGATCAACCCGACTGTCCCATTCACAGAGGAAACAACAATACTTTGTGTAACCGAGTTGCATGCCGAATCACCACAAATATTCACTTAAAGTCGTTATACTTAGTTTTTTTCCAATAGGAGCTTCATGTTGTCATAAGATTCTTGCAAATCGCTTGCATGCGCCAAAGGCACAGAGGAGAACTTATTTCCATTGTGGAGTAGTACCGCTTTCAAGCTGAATTTGGAAGAGTCAATTAGCACACGCCACTCATCTGTATTATATTCATGACCAAGCGTCTTCATAACAGAACGGACGTCATTACAAAATACAAGTTCTTCTTCAGTGTCGACACAAAAATTGCTTACCGTGTGGACGCATTCGACACTAGTGTATACATTTGTGTCGAGTGTCGGTATCGTCGTGTATACTAAGCATTAGAAGATGCGGCACACAACAAGACAAATCTGGTTGAAATGTTTTGGATCCAAATCCATATTGTCGCCTGCAAAACTTTCTTCGATTACTTCGTCATCAGCACTTTCATCGTCGCTTAGTGTCACGTTTTATGGAGGTTTACGCACAGGTAATTCCGAACTGTGAAGTACTGATCTCAGTGTAGGATGGATGTATGGATTAAATGGTGGGGGAGGGTGGCAAAAGCCACATGCACTTGGGCCACCATATTGGGCCCTTTGTGCTACCTCC